>VYZT01010507.1:25178-50180 GCA_013400735.1 Pomatostomus ruficeps
ATAAAAAAAAAAAAAAAAAAAAAAAAAAAAAAAAAAAAAAAAAAAAAGCAAAAAACATATGTGCTGGAAGCAAAATGACCAGAAACACCCTAGATTTGGGTCCATTTTTTGTCATTTGGGAAGGTTTCTGTGTGCTCTGTGTGTGTGAAAAAAAACTGAACAATATTCTAAAATTACACTAGATACCCAAATAACTGACAATCTGTTCTCAAAAATATGAAATCTGGATTTCTCCTTAGGGCAAAAGTCACATTATTCAGCCTAATGAAAATGAAAGTCATAATGTGGAGGAGTAAAGCATCTCTCAAAATCTTAAAGCCATCACTCTCGAAGCAGTCCCTTTTAGCCCTGTTTCTAAAGAGAGACAGCTATTTTCAAGGTCTCACTGGAATATTTTCTTCAGCAGCAACTCGCAGAAGACTCCCTAAATGCAACACACATGTTCTCGTGTAGTCTACGACTATTCAAGTCATGGCTCATAACAGATTATGAAAACTGTAAGACTCCTGGTGAAGATACTTTCATGCAAAAAAAAACCTTGGGCTATTTACTAGCCCTCTGTTGTGTGACTACTAATGTGAGAGATTGTCTGGGCAAGGGTGTGTAGGGGAACACAGCTGGGACAGTTGATCCCAACTGACCAAAGTCTACAACATATGATGTCAGGCTCTGGAACAGAGGAAAAAATAGTGCTTATGATAATGACATTTGCATTCCCAAGTAAATGTTACAGGTGCTGAAGGTCTGCTTTACAGGATGGCACTGGACACCTGCCAGAGGTAAGCAGTAAATTAATTCCTCTTTTTCCTTGGCTTGCACACACTTGTTTTGCTTTCCCTAATAAAATATCACTATCTTCATCCATGAGTCTTCTTGCCTTCATTCTGTTTTCATCCTGTCCCTCAGGAAAGGGGATTGAGCAAGGGGCTGGGTGGGTGTTTGACTGGTAGCTGCAGCCACTTCACAGTGTTAAAATAGAGTGTTATATACAGGCTTTTCAGTGAATTACTTGTTCCTGCAGATTTATTTTTACAAAACACTTTTTCCCTATGCCAATTTTTTATCTAATCTGGAAAATGAAAAAAGATAATTCAACTGCTCAAAGAAGTAAGCCTTCCTTCAATCCCAATGCTATTCACAAGTATGTCATAAAAGTAAGTCAGAGATTTTAATTTGCAATCATATGCTATAAAAATATAAACATATAATCATAAAATGATTGAATGGCTTAGATTGGAAGGGACCTTAAAGATCATCCAGTTCCAATCTCTCTACCATGATCAGGGACACCTTTCACTAGACCAGGTTGCTCAGAGCCCCATCCAGCCTGGCTTTGAACACCTCCAGGGCATCCACAGCTTCTCTGGGCAGCCTGACTCAGTACCTGACCACCCACACAATAAAGAATTTCTTCCTAATATCTAATTTAAACCTCTCTTTCACTTTGAAGCCATTTCCCCTTGTCATGTCACCACATGCCCTCGTATAGTCCCTCTCCAGCTTTCTTGTAGGTTCACTTTAGGAACTGGAAGGTCACACTGAAGTCTTCTCTTTTCCAGGCTGAACAATTGCAATTGTCCCAGCCTTTCCTCATAGCAGAGGTGCTCCAACCCTCTGATAAACTTGGTGGCCTCCTCTGGACTCATTCCAATAGGTCCATGTCCTTCCTGTGCTGGAGGACACAGAGCTGGATGAAGCACTGCAGGTGGGGGTCTCACCAGAGCAGAACAGAGGGGGAGAATCTTCAACTTCTAACACAGCTTTGTTATGCTGTTAGAGATGATGCCATCAACCTATATCTTCAGCAGGTCTAAACAGTCCTGACTCTGGTCTGAGGGTCACCACCTGAAATTCAGGCTGATGAGAGGAGAGTTCAATTGTTCATGTGTAACCATCCTGATCTCAATCATGATTCCAAATGAATATACAATTCTTTATTGTCTATTTATCTTATACCTACTCCAAATTTTCAGCAATACAGAAGACCTACAAATGAAACATGTATCTGTGTAAGATTACCAAGGGGTTTTAAGTTTGTTCTTGGATTTTTGTAGTCTTTATTTGAGTAACAAAAGACTTAGAAAACTTGCCTGTTATAAACTTTTCACTTTCTTCCATGTCATACTTTTGCATTTTAACATAAAGGAGATATATTCCACAGAGATGATTTCTAAGCAGTTAAAATAAGCAAGGAATTCTCAGTTATTATAATATCCATCTGTATCCCCCCAAAATAATTGCATCTATGCAGCTTTTACATATTTTACCCCAACAAGCTTTAAAAGACCTATACTTTAAGTTAGGAAATCCATTATTTTGTGAGAATTGTGGAAGTAAAACCCTATACATATCATTTATAAGCATATCCCCCCAAAAATTAATTTTGGAAAAGAATAGCTTGGAGATTATCTTAAAGTCTTAGTAATCAGAAACCATGTAATCTATAATAAGTAAATCTCAAAAAGAACAGAGTGGAAACATCAAAATATAAAAGTTACATTTTATTTATGTGGTTTTATTTGAATAACAACACCAAATGAATGGGATTTAGGCACCTAAAGCTGCTAATGGTTCATGAAAATGGCATTTTTATTGGTGGACCTGTAGTGATCAAACTGCAGTGTCCAGCACTGCTCTCTGGAAACCCTGAAAGCCCTTCACCTGTGATTGCCAGATGACAGGAGTGGTTCCCTCAGTACTTAAAAACAGGCACAAATAAAATGCTTCTATTAGGTGAGTTAGGTCACACCTACAAATAACATCTTCATATATGTCAAAGTTATTTTGATGATTGTTCACAGAGCTCAGGTATCCAATGGCAAACACAAAGCTGTGAAGTGTTTGTTGAGGACATTCAAAAAGTCCTTGAAAATAAAAAGGTTTCTGACTAGCTCATCACAAGTTCATATGCTACAGGAGACTAACCTTTGAACAAATATTATTAAGAAAGAGCTATTTGACCAGGTGTAGATTGCAGATGGATTTCATTTCAGGTAAGAGCCTCAAAATGACAATAATTATCCCTGACTTATTTCCCTGTCTAAACTTCTGCTTGCAGAAAATAAACAATCTAGAAAAGAGCCATTGACAAATTTGCGATATTTCCTGCATTTATCAGAGGTAGGTCTTTTTTTAAGCACACTTGTGGTCTAGTTTTACTCAGTCTATTCAGTCACTGAAATTTACATTTATCTCCCGATTATTCCAAGTGACAGGAATACATATAACATGGAAAACTGAAATAGGCTGCCTCATTTCCCTCTACATTTCTCCTTAACCATTTCTTTTTGCCCTTCCTATTTATTGAACTTTTCTCCCCTTTGCCTTCTATTATTCTTTATAGAGCTTGATAGTTTCATTAATTTTTTGATTACAGGTATTTGGCTGTGGAAACTTTCCTTGCTTATCTTCCTTCTCATTTCCCAGTAATGTGATTCCTTTATTTCTTTTTAAACTTTCTCTTTGTTTTGCCCCAACAGGGATGCCCAGTCAGCTCCCTCCACTTTCAGATTCCCTCTGTACCTTTTCACTAGCATTCCTTATCCCTTTGCTTCTGCTTTGGCCCAATCCTGCTGTACCAAGATTTCTTGGGGATTTGTGGGTTTGGTTTGGTTTGGTTTTATGGTTGATGTTTTTTTGTTTGGGAAGGTATTTCTCTCTGACATTTGGGTAATGCAGAAAGTGCACCCCTTTTTTCATGTTCATATCTCAATGGATTAGAAGGAATAAAACCCTCTGTGTTGGGTAATGGAACAAAAACCTGGGAATCATTTGCAAAAGAGATTAGAAGACTTTTTATTATCACATGGTCTTGGTTTATCGAAAGGAACATAACTGTTAATCTGATGGGATTTATGTTGGGTGGCACTTGCACACCATGGGATTTTTCAGAAACATTGTAAGGTTATATAGCCAGGTGGAAGAAAACCCTAAAGTAGGATGGGTTGCTGAATGTGTGTTATAGGAATTACACTGTGGAGTGAGCAGTTCCTTGGTGTGACTGGGAGAGTAAGGGCAGTGATTAAGACCATTTGCCAAACGGGTCCCAGTTGTGCAATTAAACAGTTGAGTTGCTGGAATTCCCTGCTGTCGTTCTTGCTGTTCCAGTCCATAGTATGAACAATTGAATGTCCTGGCAGTCATCTATTTCATTTCCTGCTCAATTTAGCTTTCAAACTAAAAAGAAGTAGGAATTTTGTAGTGAAACTGAGACACAAAAATGCAATGCAATAAATTGGCATTGCCATGGACTCTTTGTTGCTTCCCTTATCTACAGATAGAGAGGCAAATTGGGAATGACAACCTAAAATATCAATATCAGGGTGCTTATGAGCCATTTTTCTGCCCCTCCCTTCCACTACTGAGGTTCAGGCAAAGTACCATACTATGACAAACTGGCTGCTAACAGCTGTGAAGTACAAATCTTCCAAACAAACAAAGCCTATATAAATAGAAGGCATATGTTGCCTTCTGTGTAGACTTTAGCAGGACACAGAAGGAAGAAATTTTCCTAGACCCAAAACTGTTTTGTTTGTTTAGAACAAATTCTATATTTTCAATAAATCAAATTTTAATATTCACAACAGAAACTGAGAGTCACTGGATGTGTTCTGGAAAAATTAGTGTTGAAAACTTGCTGTGTTACGAGGGACAAGGCCAAAAATTTAAAACCAAATAAAAACCCCACCTCCAAAACCAACCAAAGAAAGAAGTAGATAGTAAAAGCATAGAGTTATTCTTTCTATTTGACAAACTAATCCTTCAGAGAGGGGGAAAAAACCCAGAAAGTTTGCTCAGCCTATGTGTCAAGAAAAAGAAGGTCTGAATATTACCAGAGAAAAGAAACTGGAATAATTCTCATCCAAATTGTAATTTTGATTGGTTATTTCTACTATAGGTTGAATTCATGTAACTTTGGGTGTCAAGTCTGGTGTTTGTACCATTTCTTCATGTTATACTGGAATGCCCTCTACCACAACATTTCTACTCCTTGTATAGTCATTCTGAAATGTCTGAGGGAAAGTTATACTGTATCATTGCCTTTAGTAAGCTAACCAAGCCAAAATTTTAAATTCTTTTGCTAGAAGACACATTTTTCAATTCAGTGGTCATGCTCATAGCTTTCCTTGGCAGCCTTCAGTTTTTAAATCTTATCTAAACAGTTTCTGTATGTTCTGAAACCGATATATTAGAGAAAGATTCCCTTTATTCAGACACAAGTGGGTTGTTTGAATAATGTGATACATGCTTTTGCAGTACACCTCTGCAAAACTTTGTGGGAAATTAAGCTGATTAAAAATTAAACATCAAAGTTACTTTGGAAGGAAGGAACATGGATAGACTCCTCAGAAGCTTCTTAGAAACTCTGTACAAAAAACAACCAAGCAAAACATGCTTATGTGGGAACGATACAAGAAGCTATATCATCATTTGAAGAGAGTTATTAGTCTGAAACATCAAATTAATGTATTTGGATAATTGTCTATAAATGGAGATTTACAGTTCATGGTTAACTCCATGTGTTGGTGTTCACATCACAGAAAAACCACTGCCCACATATGGAGATAACCAGAAACTGTTAGAGAAACATCTCTAGTTTAAATGTGGGTCTGTGACCAGGGCTCTCACACTGCATTTGAAAGTGCTAATTAGGAAGCTTTCTCCACCTTGGAGAATAAAGTTGGAGAAACTTACACATCTCTTAAAAAACCCCAAATGAACGAACAAACAAACAAACAAAACATATGGTAAGAGTCTAATGCAGTGTAAGTATCAGACTGTGGGATTCCTTAAAGAAACCTGAGTTGCTAAGAAAGCCTTTAATGGCTTACAACTCAATTTTAGCATAACAAATCAGAAAGATGGAACTTATTTACTGATTGAATTCTGTGGGAAAATACTGCAGAAATGTTATCCTTGGATGTGAAAGGTTAGCGTTTTTACAGAATATACAGAAAACCCAGAGGGAATTCCAGCACAGGGAATACAGGCTCTCTCACTTATTATTTGGACTGAAGGAAACTATGTAAAAGCACCCAGTGAATGTTCAAGGCACTCTTGTCTGTGCTCCTAAACAGAAGAAAAAAACCCCAACCAAAACTTGCAGATTTAGTGACACTAAATGAATTTATTCTAAGTAGTAGCACCTGTCGTCTTTCACTCAAAGCCCACCATTTTCCCAGTCTCAAACTGTCATCTGATCACAGTGTGTTGATATCTATCGAGTTTTGAACAAGTCCCTCTCATGGACAGGCAGCATGACACATTGAACATGGTGCTGGTCTGAAATTGGGAATAGCTTGGACTGTGGCTCATTGTTATATGCCAGTGGGACTCAGACTGACAGCTGATCACATCCACGTGTAGATCATCAGATGGTAACAGCATCTTCTCGTGGCTCCCAAGTCATTACCCACTGTTTTGCACTCAAGCCTACAGTTAGGCTGCTGAGATATTTTGATTGCCTTGTAAAGTGCATGAGCAGATCTGTGATGCAGATCAAGGTCAGACTTCCAATGAAAGAGAATTAATGATCAGAGTTACTTATGTTCCTAGGATTTTTTTTCTCCACAATGTGTGACTGAAATTATCTATGGACAGGTTAACTTTTCTTAAGACATCTTAAGTTAAATGAGAGTAATCATACATCAAAACAATGTTCAAGCCACACCCAATCATACACTTGCCTCTAGTGCAATCTATCCCTTACTTCAAGCTACAGAATCCCATGTGTGTCCAGATGTCAGATAAAAGAGGCAACACAAACAAAACCCCAGAGTAACTTAGCACTGAAACAAGCCCTACATCTTGAATAAAATTAATCCTATGCAACTTCATATGTTTATTCTATGAGAAGATGAACTTCTGTGGAAGTGGTGGTTCTTTTCTATTGAATATAAAAGAAGTTTAATATTATTGCTTTAGACTTGGAGAGTAAAATTTAAATTAATTTAAATTTCAAATATCTAAGATGATTAAGATAAATCTCACTCCTGTGTCATAGTCTTCAAAAAAGAATGATCATAGATTGTACTGCTATACATGGTTAGAACAATCCCAGCAGAATATAAAAACTTAGTTCCAAAAGGTGTTTTTAGGAATTTGATGAAGCCCCAAATCTGAAATATCCACAGAGTTTCTAACATCATAACCTTCTCTTTGCCATGGAAACAAATCCAGTGGGAAATGACTCTATACTTCTTCCTAAATACCAGTAATTTCTAACAACATAACTTCAAGTCCTCAGTTAGTGAAAACACTGTTCACAATATTTTTAATCAGTTGCCACATTCAGAATGTCTGGTTAGTTTTTTCAAGGAAATAGCTGCCTTCATACAGATAAATATGCTAAAGATAGCATAGGTGAACTTAACACAGATGATAAGCTATATAGATACAAACACAGAGATGGAACTAAACAAGCTTACTAAAGTATCGATGTAATTGTTCAGAAAAAATGTTCTATCATGCTCTCTCTAAACCCAGAGACACAGAACAAGTTTCATAAGTGGCTAAAAAAGGTGAATGAAATATGTGACCAATCATAACTGGAAAGAGGTAACTGTAAGCAAGTAGGGCCAAGATGTGCTGCAACAGAATTTGCCATAAAATATATATCACAGGAAAACCAGAACTAAGGCAACGCTATTTGATTTTTAGAGCTTGTGGCTATCGGCTAGAGATTCTATAATTAAAATTTTCACGTCAATATTTTCCTTAAAATAGCACAGAATTCAGCTGGTCACAACACTAGAGCCAAATCAGTGTTTCTCTGTCTGTCAATAAAATGGCTTACTCTTAAACCCTCACCATTTCACTGCAAGTGTGGGAGCTACTTATTTCTTATTCTTCCAGCAGGAGAGTTTGTTATGCTGTAAAGAATTCTTCATCTATTTCTCTGGGTAAATACTGAGTTATTTTTAAATATATAACAAAGTTGGGATTAATCACTAATTTAATACTAGTCTCAAAGTCAGCAAATAGAAAAATACCTTACCCAATAAATTTTATAAATGAGACAGAGAGAGGGAAATGGCAATATTAACAATGATGTAAATTTGGAATAGAAAAAGTTTTTGTAGTTGGGAGAAAAAAAACACAGGAGCAATTCAATAAAATTAAATATAACATATGTATAATGGCAAATATTCACCATGTATTTTTTGGAGTAAATGTTTGTATTCAGGGAATAAACTGCCCGCTTTTTTTTTTAAGCAGAAGAATAAGCAACATAAGTTAGTACAAATCCACAGAATTAATCACAAAAGAATTATATTAAATACACAAAAATTATAAAAACTTTGCAAAAACAGGGTAAAGAGCAAGCAATTTGGACAACTTTTCCAAAATAATATAGAATTATAAGAAACTAGTCTTACAAAATAGAAGACTATAAAAGAAAATAGTCTTATATCAAAAATACACCTGGTAATTCATTAAAAAAATGTATTTCAGAACAATCTGTTCTTAACTATATCCAGAAGTAGTTGCTGAGCATCTGTACCAATGACGTCCATTCCAGTACGTACTTTCCTTGGGGAGAGCAGAGTGCAGGAAAACAATGATGTGAGCCCTACAATATCTTCCCACTGCAATGCTATTGTTTGTTTGTTTCTTGTTTTTAATAAAACTGTAGTAATTTCTTCCTTTTTCTATGGGATGTCATAGACTCCTGGCAGCAGGTACAGTATTAGCCCAGCAGCAATCTGTCTTGTTTCAGTTATGAGGAAGCATTTCATAGAAACATAAGCATAAAAAAATAGATTTGTTTTAAGAGAGATCTATTTAGAAGTTGGTATTTGACTGAACACAATCAATTAAATTTATTTGTCCAGACATGAATATCTTCACTGTACAGATTTTGGAGTGTGGATTCACAGATGAAATAGATGAGTATTCACCTGAAGGTACTTTCACAAGTTGGCTACTATGTTTTTAATGTGCTGATGAGACACTATTGTTTAAAACAGCCCACCTTCTTACTCAAGTGCACTCATAATATATGCTTAGAAGCATAAGAAGTCTGTTGCATTTTATAAAATAACTGTGAAGTCCTGGCAGACCTCCTTACCAGAACAGAGGGCTAGTTAAGTAAATTCAAGTGAAAGTCTTGTTGGCGTTTAAAGAGTTATCCTGGTCATCAGAAAATGATTGACCTCAAATAGACCAGACAATGTCTTGGACATAGTTCCTGGAAAGGAATGGCATATATTGGTCTGCAAAGGCACTTTCATGACACCCAAAGCTGACAGACTAGAAATGAGCAAGAATGCAAGTTTTCTGATGCTACCTTCAAGAATTCTACTTCAATGCTAAATCTAAGTCAAGAATGTTGACTTTTAAGAACTTAAAAATGCTTGACTCAAAAATTAAGTAATTTCTTTATTTAAAATAGAAATTAGTTATTTTAGTGTTCATGTGAGCTGTCTGTGGTAGGTTGAACCTGGCTGCCTGGAGGACCACTATTCTGCTTCTTCCTCACTCCCTCTCCTCAAAAGGATGGGGCAGCCCTGGCCCCCCTTCACAGAGCCCCCACTGCTGCTGGGCCTGGGCACCCACACCCTGTACTGTATTGCTGAATAAAGAATGCAGTACTTAGCCCACATGGTGCATGTGCTGCCAGTGGCTGCAATGGAAGCACCTCCCCTTAACCACTGTTGTTTGAGTTGACCCCAGTGGTCACAAAATTTGAGAGCCAATATTTTTCACCACAGTTTACTTAGCCTTTAGCCTTTCAATTAGTAAGACCAACAGGGATGTCAAATAGTAACTGTGGTTGTTTCAAAAATGTCACAGTGGGACTGGAGCAGCTGCTTCCACAGAAGCCTGTGGACACCCATAGGGGAGTAACAAGGCACACTTGCTGCCATCCTGTCCCCATCAGAGAGGCTGCATTCGCCCTCTTCTACATGCCGAACCATTGAGTCATCCTGTGAACCCAGCCTCACTATTTTAAGACTCCATTGAGCATACGATGTGGCCATAAATAGAAACATGTCTGAAGGCAAATAAATACAAAATAAATTGCTCATTTTAGCTCGTTGCAGAAACTGTAGAAAATAACCACCCTTTCAACAAGAAAGTTAAGGCAGTTTTTTGCCATTTTTAGCTAACAGTTCATCTGTTTCCGTTGAATTAAAGCATATTTCTGTACTTCAAGAGTTCTGTAATCTGAATAAATTAGAATCTATTTTGTCTCTTTCCAATATCTTAACAATTTTCCCCTTCTTTATTTATTTCAAATAATTTCCATTTTAATTCTGTACAGATGAAAAGATTCAAGTTTTCAATTTCTGGAAAAATTAGCCATCCTGTTTGGCTTCTGATGGCAGGAACTGATGAAGTATGCAGTCACAGATTACACCTGGTGGCTTTGTCTTCCTTGAGGTTTCAGTCTCTGCTTTACCCAGTATCAAACAGGGGTTTCTAACACCATGTGAGCATGACTCTAGCTGGAGTTGACTGAGGCATAATGGTGTTCAGGACAGATATCTGATCTGCTGAAAACTGTTATTTTGGAGAGACATGCATTGGTGCTGTTTAAAGATATCTCTCTTCATACGATGTAAGATCACTTTCAAGACTTTAAAAGCATTTAAAGAAGAGAAGGAGAAATTGGTGGTGTATGTCTGTCATGGTTTAAACCCAACAGGCAACCAAGCCCTACACAGACACTTGCTCAACCCCCACCCCTGGTGGGATGAGGAATAGAATCAGAACAGTAAAATTAAGAAAAAAACGTGAGTTGAGATAACGACAGTTTAAATAAAGCAAACAAAAGCTGCATACACAAGCAAAGCAAAACAAGGAATTCATTTGCCTCTTCCCACTTACAGGCAGGTGTTCAGCAATCCCCAGGAAAGCAGAGCTCCGTCACGCGTAACAGTGACTTGGGAAGACAAACGTCATCACTCTGAACATCTCTTCCCCCCGCCTTCCTTCATCCTTCTTGTCCCAGCTGTATACACTGAACATGACACCATATGGTGTGGCATATCCCTTGGGTCAGCTGGGATCAGCTGTTCCAGCGGTGTCCCCTCCCAACCTCTTGTGCACTCACATCCTCCCCACTGGTGGGGTAAGGTAAGAAGCAGAAAAGGCCTTAATGCTGTGCAAGTGCTGCTTAATGATGACAAAAGCAACTCTATTTTCACCAGAAATGAAAAACATAGCCCCATACCATCTTCTATGAAAAAAATTAACTCTATCCCAGCCAAAAGCAGAACAATGGCAAAAAACCTGTACAGTTTGGAAGGGCTAAAGTGTTTGAATATTCAGATACAAAGCTCTCACAGCCCCAGTCTCTCAATGTGACAGCTTATGAAAACTGAAACTCTTTTCCTCAAGGACAAGCAAAAGGAGCATGTTAAATTTTAAGGAAAGCAGTGTAAATTATCACAGGCAACAGCATTATAGGAAATTTGAAAGGCAGTATAGAAGTCATACAAGCCAATATTGACAGAATAGTAGAAGTGAAAGCTCTAAAGTAATTCTAGCTTTGCTTGGCCCAAACGAGCCTGTTACAAAATTCACTTGGAAATCCACTTGGAAATCCACCAGAAAGATCCTTGCCTGGGTATCCCAATCTGTTTATTCACTCTGTACTTATTAACAACCTAAAGCTGTTCAATTATTTTTAGGTGTTCTCTTGATGAAGACTCTGCTGGGAAACGTGCATTCTCGTGTGCTTGCTCAAGGTCTGACGAGCACACTATATGTTTACATGACCCACAGTTTTCAACATATAGAATATTAGGTGCCCAGGCTTGGGCACCTTCTAGTCAGAAGAGCTCTTTCCCTTCTGAATCAGTCAATGACTTTTTAAAAGTGAAATTAAGCAGTAAGTATTTTATGTACTAAGTTTTGGGTTTAGTCTTCCCAGGAGATGATTCACTCTAGCCCAGGGGCGGCAGCAATGTCAATATCGGGTAACGGCAATCCATAATCCTTTCGGAGAAGTAGTAGAATTAGAAATGCATAATGAATTTGGGAATCACAAAAAATCCTTGGGGAAAAGATTTTCATCTGAACAAAATAGAAAAAACAAAAAAAGAAGGAAATGGCATGAAGGGAACGAATGGTTTTATATCATGATTCTCTTTGTTGAAAGTGATACCCAAGATGGAGGCTAATCTTTTCACATAAAGCTAAGGATCCACTCAACACAGAGGCACATAAAAAGAGGCAGTTAAAAAACTAAACGATGGTCACATCCAGAGACTAGTAGTCAATGGCTTAGTGTCTGGATGGAGATCAGTTATGAGTGGTGCTCCTCAGGACCTATTCTGGGATCAATACTGTTTAATGTCTTCATCAATGACATAGACAGTAGAATCAAATGTACCCTTAGCAGATTTTCAGATGACACCAAAATGAGTGCTTTGATTGACACCAACTGAGAGACAGGATGCTAGACAGAGGGAGCTGGACAAGCTTAAGAAGTGGGTCCATGGGAGACTCATGAGATTCAATAAGGTTAAGTACAAGATCCTGCACCTGGGTCAGGGTAATTCCAAGCACAAATACAGTTTGGACAGAGAATGGATTGAAAGCAGCCCTGAGGAGAAGGATTTAAGGTGGATGAAAATCTGGATATGACCCAAAATGTGCTCATAGCCCAAAAAGCCAATTGTATCCGGGGGTGCATCAGAAAGAGTATGGCTAATAGGTTGAGGGAGATGATTCTTGCCCTCTATTTCACTTTCATGAGACCCCACTTGGAGTGCTGCGTCCAATTCTGGGGCCCTCACAGATGCCAGTACTGGATGCAGCACAAGAAAGATGTGGAGCTATTGGAGCGAGTCCAAAGGAAGGAAACAAAGATAATCAGAGGGCTGAAGCACCTCTCCTATGTAGACAGACTGAAAGAGCTAGGGTGGTTCATCCTGGAGAAGAGAAGACTCCAGGGAGACTTCATTGCAGCTTTTCAATACTTACAGGGAGCTTATAAGAAAGTTGTGAACGGACTTTTTAATAGGTCCTGCAGCAATTGTACAATGGGTAATGGTTTTAAACTAAAAGACGGTATATTCAGACTAGAAATATGGAAGAATTTTTTTACAATGAGTGTGGTGAAACACTGGAACAGGTTAGCAAGAGAGGTTGTACATGACCCATCTTGGAAACATTCAAAGGCAGGTTGGACAGGGCTATGAGCGACCTCATCTAGTTGAAGATGCTCCTGCCCACTGCAGGGAGATTGGAACTAGATGATCTTCCAAGGTCCCTTCCAACACAAACCATTCTATGATTTTGGATGATTAATAAATATTACAGCATAGAGTGTCCATGCCATAACATGCCAGTTTGAAAGTGCTGAAAGTATTTTACAGTTAAATAGCTGAGCTGCTTTTTTACAAAAATTAGTGACAAATTTGAAGGATTAAATCTGTGACAACCTCTAATGTACCACCAAAAATGAGCAGAATGAATCTGAACAGGAAGCCTGAAAATATAATTGGAGTGAGACTTTTAAATCACCTTGTTAAAATCATATGGGTTTTTAATGGGTAATAATGGTTGTAATATTTCAGCTAAACAGTCAATATAGGATATCGAACTAATTTATTTGTACTTCACAAATCATTTCAAACAACCCACTAAACAGGCAATTATGAAATTAAATAGACACAGGGTAAAGAGATAATGAGCTTCCAAGGTGAGAAACCGGTCAACTTCTAAAATAAAGATATACTAACGCTTCGGACCACAGGACTGCCCAGGAGTCTGCGGGGCAATTGTCCAGCGCTCGGTCAGACAGACGGCCGCAGAAGTGCAGTTTTCTCTATCTATATACCTAGTTATCAATTCCACAGTGGGTGAGCAGAGCAGTTGATGGTAATTGAGCGAGGCAGGGACAAAGAAGAGAGAACGGACTTCCTAGCAGCAGCACTTGGGTTTATTGGGGGGATGCGGGCTACAAGAAAAGACTTAGGGAGGGGTGGTTACAGAGAGTTTTAAGGGGAAAGGAAAGGGGTGTTCACAGGGGAAAGGGCCAGGGTCTCTTCAAATCACAGAATGATGAGGAGTGACAGGTATCCAATGAGTTCTGGATAGAGGCGGAACATATTTGCATTATCCAACTAGAGTAACAGAATGGTAGAACTTTCCAGTAATTGCTGAATATTAAAACAACCTGATGCATATTAAAATAACAGGGGTGGAACAGGGTCTTTGACTGACAGGGCTAAAACCTGGCAGTTAGGGGATTTTCTCAGCCATGCTTTCTCCATCTCCCTCATATTCGCTGTCCTGGGAAGAAAAATCTACCCAAGTTATTTCTTTAGTTTTCATAGAGGCAGCTGGCTGGGTCACTGCTACAATATACTAGAACAAAATCTACAGATTTAGGTTCCTTAAACAGTCTTTTTTCGTATACATTCACAAAATTACTTTTCATCATGCAAGGAAGAAAGAAAGGGGAAAACCATATAACCAAAAAAAACAAACAAAAAAGTTTATTCCACAATATTAAAAATCTCATCCAGAATGCTGCAAATTGTCAAAGAGACTTTGTTTCTTGGGAAGTTAACCTTGTTAAAAACAGATTCTGCTCTTTGTGCAACCTCTTGGAGACTTCTTAAGCAACTAATTGGGAAACAAAAAATATTAGAATACTCACATGGAAAACTGACTCATGTGAAAGATTATTACAACGTCTTACACAACGCCATGCCTTAACAAGTCTGACCCAGTCACTTCAAACAAATTATTGAATAATATTATACTGGAGTTGTAAGGGAAAGTTGTAATGGTAAAAAGAGTCAGGGAAACCTCTCTATTAAAGAAGAGCCTGAAAGATTAGAAAATATATAAAATAATGGTTAATAATGTTTTCTGATTTTACTTACCTCAGCATGTGTAATTGCATAGAAAGGAACACAAGAAAGCATTTGTTCACAAACTGTATAAATAACTTGTGATATTGCCACATGGTATCTAGCAGTATAATGGTATTAAAAGCATGTTTATATGGAGTCACCTCAAATAAAATCACTTATAAGGGGAATGGCTCTTATGCTTCAGGGCATAATCAAACCAGGAAACAATGGAGCTGGAAAAAAAAGTTGGTGTTGGGGAAATAATACTTATGTCTGCTAAGTATATCTGGGCTTCCTGCTTCACACATTCATAAGTTCTTGTGATAAAATGTTGTATGTTTTCTCACATTGCAAGCCAAAAACACTGTGTCTGGTTAGGTTTATTGCTTGCTCTGTTCCCAAGTGAAACTTTCTTTTTGTAACTCTTTAGTTTCCTGCATTATTTTAACAGCTCAGCTGGGCCCTGGAGATCCTACATCCTGCATCTCAGAACCCTGTCAGAGCTGCACAATATTGGTCACTCTTACAGAAATTATGTGACTTCACAGGATTCCCCTTTTTTTCCTCATTTCTTTCTTTGAGCTCAGTGTCATTGCTTTTATTTGGTACTATAAATCCGCCAGTCATGTAATCTCTAATTTTAATCACTGTGGTGTTTGGGGGATTTGAGAGTGTGCAGAGCGCTCAGGACTGCTTTCCACATGCATTCTGCTTCTTAAACAGCCCTATACCAGCTAAAGGTTATCATCCCTGCTAGCCAGCATTGTATGTTGCAGTGCAGTTAAAACCTGAGCACCCCCAGATCCATCTAAAACAACCTAGCTGAGCTGCTGAAATTGAACAGATTAGGTTAGTGCCATTACAAACTGCAAATGATGAAGAAGAAACAATCTCTGAATTCTTCTCTATTAGACTATGTTCAAACTGAAACCTGTTGTTTTCCTTTTCTCTTATCAAGTATTAAAGATCTCAACACATATGTAAACAGTGACAAAAAACTTCTCAGTACTGGTAGGGGCTGACCTCCGTCTGCTTACTCAAGAAAGGGCACATAAGATGCCTGGAGTCTGGCCATATTTACAAGACTGAAGAAGCTGTAAATCAGCTATTTTAAAGCTCTTTGGTCTTCTCTTGCTGACAATTATCTGGGAAGTAGTCATCTGACATCAACTTTTTCTTTTATACAATATTATACAATTATACAATTTCAGGAGGTGCTGGTTATTTTTTAATCCAAATAAGGAAGTCACACATATGTCCAAAAAAATACAACTATTTTATTAACATCCCATAAAATGTATACTAAATTACAAAATGTTCTGCCCATTCTGATTCTGGGAATGCTGTGATGACACAGCATCTGACGGACCTCTGGTCAGGGCATTGAATACTGTATATAACCTGTCCATGGTGTAGTTCACCAGCATTAAAGCCTTTATTGGGTTTTCCTACAAGTAAACAACTCTATTCATCATTTCTGCTGTTGAGCAAAAGGATGTTTATATGAAAACATCCTGTTTCTCTTTGAGATAAAGACAAGGACATGCTAGTGGCGTCATTACTAGTGACCTCACATCAAGAGATTTGTGCCATTCAGCACAGGCCTAAAGGCCAAGCACTATTTGGAGTAAAGCACAAACCTGAACCTACTCAGGTCAGCTGCTGTGTGGATCAATAATACCTCATCCTACAGCAGTCTTTGTTTAGGATCACGACAGAAGTCACAGTATCTGGGATGAAAAAACCAAGCACATTTCTTTCTTGGAAATCCATTATAGGATTATGGTCCTCATAGGCATTCATTCATTTATTTATCTATCTAGGTTCCTTCATTGAAAAGGTGCATTTTGTTTTAAGGTCTGAAGAAGAGCTATGCCTTTTGGTTTATTACAGCTGACACTCTCCTTCCAATGTGGCAGTGACCCAACCAGCTGCCTCCAAGAGAACTGAAGAAATAACTTGGGCAGATTTTCCTTCTCAGGATAGCGAATCTGAGGAAGATGGAGGCAGCATGCTTGGGGGAAATTCCCTCACTGGCACGTTTTAACCCTGTCAATCAAAGATTCTGTTCCACCTCTGTTATTTTAATATTCATCACATTGTTTTACTATTCAATTGCTAGGAACTTCTACCTTTCTGTTACTTTAATAGGTTAATGCAAATATGTTCTGCCTTTGCCCAGAACTCATTGGAAAACTGTCATCCCATGTCAATTGTGATTTGATGAGAACCCTGGACCCTTCCCTTCTGACCACCCTTTCCTTTCCCTGTAAAGCTCTGTGTAACCACCCCCTCCACGTCTTTCTGATAGCCCATATCCTGAAGAGACATTAAAACCTGGGTACTGCTCTCCGTTCTCTCTTCTTTGCTTCTCCCTGCTTTATTAACAACGACTGCTCTGCCTTCCACTGCGATGGCAATACCTAGGTAAATAGATAGACAAAGAGATACCGCTCCTCTGCAGCGTCTATCTGACCCAGGGTGCTGGAGAAAAGATTGTCCCGCAGAACCCCGGGCAGTTTTGCAGTCCCCAAAAAGCATTATTCCACAGTAAGACATACAGATTTCTGGAAATTCACACTTTCTGATAAGTTTTATATAGTTTTCAGTATGAAATCTGAAATTACAGGTATAGCCACATGGAATACTACATCAGTGAACACTTCTTTACTGAGATCCTGTGGGCAATATCTTCCAACATTGCTGAAATGGTGCAGGGCATGGAAGAATTCAGTACAAATGTGACTTTTTCCTTGTGAATCTTAGGCCACAACCTAAGTGATGATCATGGACATGTGATTGGTTTCCCTTCAATAAGAAGATACCAATGCTAACCTTTTGCCCGAGTTATTTATAAGCCTTTAAATTCTCTCTTAAAGTCAGAGGTCCTTGGGGTTAGTTTTCTATTGTCTATACTACAGGACCTATGTCATTTCTCCTCCAAAGTAAATAACATTGAAAGAGAATGACTCTTTTGCATCCATATACTCTCTCTCCTTTTGTCTGTCATTTTAGTAGCCTAATGATATTTTGTCCCTTGATTCAGATTGTAGAATCCTAGAATAACTAAAGGTGAGAAGGACCTCAGGAGGTTTCTAGTTCAACTTCTTGCTTAAAAGCTGGGTCAGCTCTGAGATCAGGCCAGGTTGTTCAGGGTTTTATCCAGCTGAAAAACTGCGAGGATGGAAGCAGCAAGTGCTAAGTAGAGAGGGATAGTCCCTTCCCTCAATGAGCTGGCTGTGCTTCTGCTAGTAGAGTACAGAAGATGCTCTTGGCCACCACTGCTGCTGGAGCTCACTGATGGCTCAGGCTCATGCCACTGTCCACCAGGACTCCCAGGACATCTTCAGCAGAGCTGCCCTGGGCAGGCAGGCTCCAGCTGGGATCACTTCAAGAAGATTCATTTCATTTGATGTACTGATTTGAAGAGTTGTTCTTATTGTGGAAAAGGTATTTTAACAATTTACTGACTCATCGTTATAGCATTATCCATGACACTGAAGCACACAGAAATTTAACCATCTCCCCACAGTTCAGCAGCCTGTGAATGCATATCTTAGTGCTTGCCTCAAAGTACACGGTGTTAAATAGATTCCTGTTTCAGTCCTTTTCCAAAGGATTCTGGAACAGTTTACTACTGCAACTGGTATTACTTTCATATCTAATATTCTCCAATAACTCCAGTATCTGAACTACACATATTTTATCACTCACCAACAGGTAGGACATCTGTGTCCTTTAATATTACACTCTGTCACTGAAATGAATGTCAAAAGTGGGTTTTTTTCTTGTGGTCTCTTTTTAAAAATATTTCTCTTGCTATGGCATCTTCAATCAATTTACCCTTCAGTCAAATTCTTGCACACAGAGTATTGTTAGTTTTATTGATAACCATGAAGCCTTTCTATGTGTGAATTACTTATATTCTGAAAAAAAATTTCTTTATACATAGGTTTGGTTTGTATCCAGCATTATACCTAAATACCCTTCCAAGTGGGCATTTGCTAATGACATTCTGAATGTTGCCTCAATTAACACGCCTTCCCGTTTACCAGTTCTGTTTTAACTTTTTATATTTGATTGCAGCTCTCATTTCATTAGTAATGATTGCCCTTGCACCTAGTATTATTTTAACCATTGTGGATTATTCCCATGCATGTAGCAGAGATCACGGTTGGACTTCCCACCGGCACTTTTAAAAAGAAAATCTGTGAACTCCTCAACAATACTTATATTCTCAATATCACAAAGTTTGGAAAATTAATATAAGCATTCCCTGAAGTTACTCTTCAAGAGCAGACCATTTCAATTTATAGTTATCAGATTGCTTCCCTTTTTTTGTTCATCCAAGGACAGAATTTATTTTGCTTGGGTAATTTATTTTACTTCATGGTGGTAATATCTTGTGTATTTTTCTTTATAAACAGATTGCCTGATGTTTACTCAGAGTGGCCTTAAGCATTTTCATTTTTCCTGGTTTTATTTATTTTATTCTTTTTACTATGGCTCAATTTCTATGCCACAGGCAAAGTTCTTTTTTTTTTTTAATAGGATTTTTAAAATAAATTTAATTTTTTTAAGAATGGGTTCTAGTCAGCTCTAATACTCTCATGGGGCATATGAGGGGAAAAAAGGTGGATAAGTATAAAAGAAACAATTGAGACATACTTTGGACCTAATTATGGATTCTGTATGCTGTGATGGAAACCTAACCTTTTTCAGAGAATCCATTGCGTGTACTAGAAAATCTGGTTCAGTTCCTTTGTTTTCTTGAGCTATTTTTTTAGATTGATATAGATAGCTTTATGTTCTAAATAATAAAAACTTAGAATTATTCTAAATTTAAACAATGAGAGATCATGTCTACTCAGGTTAGGTGTTCTAACCTTGGACTAGTCAAATGGAATCACATATATATTTCTGGCTTTCAGTAACCCCAGCTGGGTCTGTTTCCTTTTAGACATCCCAGCCTAATAAAATTTACCTTGCCTTCTTATGTAGAATTGCTAAACCACCTGTGATTCTGTAATCTTCTAAACAAGGACTTGTCAGGTTTGAAATTTTCTGAGGCTGTTTATCTAGGGCTTCTATTTTCAGTAGGTTTCATCTATTCAGATTCCTTAATCTTTACTCTATGGTGTTTTTCTGTCACTTGTGATCATCGTACCTCTTTAAGTCAAAAAATAACAAAATTCTTGTTAACAAGACTCACACTGCCTTTCCATATAGGTCTTTACAAGATGTGCAGTTATGAGGCCTGATTCTATCTATGATGATCCAGACAGAGAAACCTGGCAATTTTTTTTAACCTTTGTGGAAACAGACTCAGACTATTCCTGCCACAGCAAACAGTAAAGGAAATTTCTATAGCTTACAGTTGCTTAATCACACCTTATGATGTGCAAGGACACAGTCAGTGCTAATACAGCCTGCTCTCATCTCAGGCAAAATCTCAATCTTCACCATTGTGAGGCTTATTCAGTTGCATTCTTCTGGAAAAAATAGCGTTCAGATTTGTTAAACTCAGCTATTTAAGGAATCTTTTTTTATATACTGGGATGGGAATCTGTTGGGTTTTGACTTATTTTTAACAAGTTTCTCATGGATTATGACTGCTGTTGTCCATAGCTAGAAGCCAGCACTCCGCTAGCTGTCACTCAGATTAATCTCTGACTTCATTCTTCTTTTCTTAAAGGAACTGTTCCCACTCCTCATGTTACTTTGTACATAACATTATTAAAAGATAAAGTCAATATACTGATTGCTTCACTAAAAATTAACAAGAAATTCTTTTCAAAGAAAGACCTTCTGGGATTGATTCACTTTGGCTTGCTGATGTCTTTTTCCTTTAAACTTCTTTCAATAGGAGATATGTTTGTGGGGTTTTAGGAACAATTACCTATGTAAGTGTTAGCCTCAATTTATGTGCACCAAACAGAACTGTTCTCAACTTATACTATTGCTGATAAAGAAATAGTTGCATCTGTAAATGGGCATTTCTTCATGTAACAAGTACACATGAAATTTCACCCTGGTGAAGCCTAGAGCAGAACCATATTTGTTTTACCAGCACGCAAATTTCAATCAAAACACCTCTCACAGTGCAAGATGAAGAAGAGCATTGTTGCATTTACCAAGACAGAAAAAGTAGGAGAATATCCTTTCAGTATGGTCTGTTGTTATTATTATGTAACAAAATTGTCTCGGTAAAATGTCCTCATAACAAAGGACAGTTTGCTGACAAACTTCCTCTAGCAGAGAGCTGATCTATCACTTATCAGTGAGTTTCCATCGTTCTGAACTGAACACTGAGGCAGAGTCATATGTAACTGTATACAAGAGGTCCAAGTGTGGGCAAACAAAATACCTACTAAGAACCAGCTCTACCCTGTTATGTCCTTACCTGAAGTGTGGGACGTAATTGCTGTCAACATAAATATGAGACACCTTTAAAGACTGTATCACCACTGCAAGAAGTTTCAAGAGAAATCTTGATGTATTGCCTGTATAAAGCAATGGTGTGTGACATCCATCTATTTGTGAATAGTTAGATCAGGTCTGTTTTGAGAATATGGTTGATACTGATTTGTGAAGTGTTTGCACATCTGTCTTCCCATCTAAACATTGGACTTTTTTTCCAGAGACTTCATAGACTAGGAAGACAGAGAAATGAAAGATTCCCTGATGGCCTCAAAGGAAAAAATTATCACAGGTACCTAAAATCCTCTGAGATTGCCATGCATGCTAATCATTCCAGACAAAAAATATATGCAATATGGGAAAACACCTGGTATAGTCTTGGATGTCACTGAGGTTTTGACTTTCTCAAATATTCCTGCCTTCTGTCATCATTCCTGTTTATTTACTGCAACTTTGATTTGCATTTTTATCATCCTCCGAAGCATGGCTATGAATTAATATATTCCATAAAATTATTATAATTCTTCACCTAAAAGAAAGGCCACTTTTTCCTTTTTTGTTCTTGGATTTAATCTACTTTTAGCTCTAATGTCTCTGATCCCATTATTTGATTCTGGTCCCTGCTATTTTCTCTTCACTTTTTCTTTTCTCCACTGAGTTGTCCTTATGTCAAATTGTCTTGGTTTTTGCCTAAGGAAAACATGTTCTGGATCCTATGAAGTAAGCACAGACTTACACCCCTGCATTGTTTGTCAGTAGTGTTGGATTGGTTCCTACCACTTTCCAGATATAATTTTTAGGTGGAACTGAGAGCTCAGGGAAAAGGGTCAAAAATACAACAAAATCTTTTTTGTTTGTTTGTTTTGTCTGTTCCCCTTCAAAAATACATTAGAAAGAGTCAAAAGGTGGAAATGCATCTCCTACATTTGAGGTCAGCAAAATGGTATAAAAGATATGCATGTGGTATTCAGAACATGCTTATATTTTGATAATTTTTTGACAATAACTACCTGTAAAAATGAAGCAGGGAAAAAGACAAGTGTTATTACCATCGATTACTAGTTTACCATTGGGTAAAAATACCAACAATGAAAGCATGTAGAAGCTGTAAAAATGTATCTGCAATAGAGCTCAATTTGTGATAATGCACGCGGTGGAAAAAAGACTCCAGGTCTAAATGCAAGGCTGAAAGGAATGTGCTAGTCCCACACAAAAAAGTATAGGCTCCTCTCAAACCAGAAGTAGAGCCAGACCAATTGCAAAGGGAGGGCAAAAGCCCTCTTCCCTAAGTGACACTGACCACCAAGAGTTCAAGTCTACGTCCTGTTTAACACCGGTTTGGAGAGAGAAGATGCATGGCTGCTGAATTTTTCTTCTTGAAATATACTCGAGATAGTCTGTGAAGAACAGAAGTCCAAGCCTTCTCAGCCTTCAAGTCCTAGAGAAGCCCAAGGGTTGTCCTAACCCCAGAGCAGCCATCCACCCCTCTGCTTTCTGCTGTCCCCTGCGATCTCCCTTGTTGAGATGACTCCTGCCCTTTCTGAGGACATTTAATTTGCTGAGATGGCTTCTCTTCCTCCCTTTTCACTCTGCCCACCCCACCTCGCAGTCTGAAGTGACCCTCCCATGAAGCATCCCTGTTACTATCCGGAAAGAAGATGTCTCCCTTCTTGCAGGCAGCTTCCAGCGCAATCCAGTGTGCAGCAGGCAGAACAAAATAATCTCCCAGCCTTCCTACCTACAGCTTGGCCTACTCTTTCTGAAGAAACATAATGTACAGTAACTGTGAGTAAAACCATTAAGTAGTTGCAAAATCCACCACAAATTCCAAAGACCATTTTGTGATTTTTGAACTTTATGTTCAAAAGTTTGATATGCACAGTCATCCTTGCAGGGCTAATTCATAATACAGGCATCACTGAATTTCTCTCAAGAATATTGCCACTGTATTTCTAAGGAGTGATCCATCACCATGTAATTTTGATGAGAGTTGCATCACACCCATAGTTCTTTACTCTTTTATATACTATTATCCCTCCATTTCAGGAAATCTGAGTTGGGTAATTTTCACAAAAGCTTTGTATCAGGCATGTTCCTTGTGGAGTCCTAAGGTCCTCACAAGCAATCAGCAGTACGCCATACCTATCTATGACAGCAGCCTTGTAGAGACAAATAAAGTGGGATTTTCAAAATACCTAAGGGAATCTGACTTCTACTGGGTTAGAGAAAGCTGTCCTAAACTACAAGATAAAGGGCTTTTGTTGCATACTGCTTTTCCAGTTCTGATTTTTTTCTCACTTATGATCCCTGATCCCACTTTACCTTGCTGCATTTAATAGTTCTTTCAGGTGGTATTACCTTTTTGAAAGGAAATAAAAGCAAAGGCAAGAATAATTAGAAAATACAGGCACCAGCCATATTACATACATACAGTAGTTAAAAGCATCATGTGACTGAGTGTACATGTATATATGGTCTCAGTCAGCCAGCATTAACCTAAGTGGAAGGGTTGGCAATATCTTCAATGGAAAAGATTAGGAACTGTATGTGCTTGCAAGCCACATGTATATGTGACACTTAGGGACATGGTTCAGTGCTGCACTTGGCAGTGCGAAGTTTACAGTTGGATATTATGTAACAAACAAACTTTACACACTTTTTTAAGTTTTGGAAGGTTGAATTTCCATACACAGTGTGTCAGGATACCCAGAGCACTCCACTACTTTCACATTTTGCTATCCAGGAAGGAGATGCATCTGAACCCCTTCAGGCACTCACAATACAGATTTGTGCCTAAAAATGCGGGGGCATGGACCACTGTGCTTAATGGAACAGAAACAGTGAATTACCGTATCTGTACCCAGAATGTATAAGGCTACGGTCTTTTGAAGCTTACAAATCTCCTTGTACATAACCAAATTGAGAATTCATCCTTCGTTCAGATCATACTCAAGACCTTATTCTTCTTTCCTGGTGTTTATTAAAGTGACGCACCTCTGCAATGATGCCATCCCCTGGGGATGTGGAACACTCCGGAGTAGAACTGCTGGGAGTCAAAAGGTAGCCTCTTGATAGTAATGACTTTATTATAACCATCAGTGTTCTTCTAGTTTATACACTAGTATTGTAAAAAGCTTGCCCAAAGTGTTTTTAGAGTAAATTGCTAATGAGAAATAATGAAATGATGAAACTTCTTCCTTCCGCAATTTCTTATTTAAGGCACCAAACTCCCAACATTAACTTATTCCCTTCAGAGTCATAGGACAGACTCTGGCTTACTAACTTCCTGCCTAATGGGTCTTTCTACACAAATTTGGCTTAGATGGTTTTATTTTTCCCTGCAGAGAAGATAGCTGGATTATACTTTTTTTGTTGTTCATTATCTATTATTTACACAGAAAAACATTCCTTTTTTTTCTTGCTGAAAATACACAGTTATTCCTGGCATCAATAAAAGTGATTTTGTTAGTGTAATAAATGATCAGTTACTGTATTTTCTCTGAACTGGTATATTACTGAAATACATATTGAATGTACAGCAAATCAAATTTTGACTGATATAATTGATATAGGAGTTCAGACACTGCATATTTTATGGGTGTGTCCCAGGTTTGGACATACCCATGAGTATTTCCTCTGATCCACAAGAACTATTTCCCCATGATTCTCCTTCCTATACTATCATCTCCTCTGCGGCTTTCTTGCGGCGCCTTCCCGGATAGCAGCGCTGCCCAAAGCTGGCGCGACCCTAGTGCCCCGACCG
>VYZT01010507.1:50195-87917 GCA_013400735.1 Pomatostomus ruficeps
CCCAGGGACCGGAGCCCCGAGCCGCCCGTGGCACGGGGTTTTAAGGGGAATAAACAGCCAAGCAGGTGAGGGTACAGGGGAAGGGTTAGGGAGGGTCCAGGGTTACAGAGCCAGTAACTTGGGGAATGGGGAGGAGAGAGAGAGAAGTCAAGAGGAGAGAACAAATCACCAACTGAATAACGGAGAACTTACTAGAACTTGGGGAGTATACAGAAATTAATTGACAACTGGGTATCCAATGAGGGGACTTGGGGGTAGGCTTGTCATAACCTGGGTTAAACTATTGTGATGTCTGTTTCTGGGGGGAGCTCTTTAGTTTTGGGAGCTCTCCACCAGAACTTTTTTTCGGTGGTACACTCTGGGACTTTCAAGCCTTTATTATTTATACGTACCACCCCGACACTACACTTGTACAACATTAGGCTTAGCTTTAAAACACAGGTAATATGTAATATGTTTTAACCACAGCTAATGCATTCTCACAAAACACAATACATTTCCGTTTAGCTAAAAGAAGATTAAATATTACTGTGTTTAAGTATTAAAGGATGGGGTTTTTTACTGACAGAGAATGTCCATATCATTAAGAATCAGAAGGGTTTTTTAGATATTACTGTTCTAAATGCAAGTTCCATTAGGCCCGTGGAATTTCCTCTGCTGACATTTAGCTGTTAGCAAGGGTGACCTCAGTGTCTGACTAATGCGAATATCATGATTAATGGAGGTATTCAGTCACGGGCCCAAGGAGATGATGTGTTTCAGGTGAGACTGCATCACAAGAAATTACTAGACACAAATTGACAGAAATCTGTCAATATGATGTTTAACCAGACACAGAATCTACCAGATGACTCCTCAGTCCTGCTTGGGGTTTAATTTTAGCTAGTCCTGTGTGAAGCAGGGAGCTGGACTCAAGGATCCCTATGGGTCCCTTCCAACTCGAGATACTCTATGAGTCTGTGAGTCCAAGAGAGCTACTATAAATGTAGCAGCTTCCTCTAAAGGAAGTCCAAATTTAACTGTATGTGTATCACCCTTGTGAAAGAGGTACGAATACAGTAAGCAATTTAAATGTGAACAAAGTAAGGCATTGTTGATTCAATAAGGATTACACAACAAACAGGAGACAAACCCTGGGGAAAAGTCTGGTCCTACTAAATAGAATAAAAAAATTCAAGTATTGCCGATATTACTTGAAAATCAGGAGTTCATTCCTCCTGTACAACAACATTACATTCAATATCAACAGCTCACCTGACAAGGCAGACACAGAAACATTTGTATTTCTAAAAGCACTCTGAAGTGGTCTGAAGTTATGCACAAATGTAATACTTGACCCAAGAAAATACATGTTCAGCATGGTCTCTTTAAGCTTAGGTTAAATATTCTGAGCAAGGTGTACAAAAATGCTCAATGGAATTATTGCCATATTTGATGGTCTATATTCCAGCATGGAATGCATCTGCATTTGTGTTAAGGATACAAAATCAAAGTCAAAGGTACTAGTGACCATCTCGTAAAATTGTACTGGTTTCTCTAGCTGATAGGGAAACTCATCCTTTGGAACAAGACGAAGTGTAAATGTGGCCGTCATTCAGAGATAGTTCATCTTTAGTAAGTGTGTGTACATACACCTTTTCTCTGTTATCCCCTTTGGCACTTGTATATCCTAGGCCAAACCACAGCAGCACACATCTGTAATATTGCATCACTGCTGTTGACTCTTGGCCATTAGGAGAGACTGGAAATGAATGGCTTAAGCATTGTTAAGAAGGACTTCTGCGCATTATAGCAAAACTGTGTAAAGGAGCTGCGACCACAGAAGCCCACCCTTCCCCGAATACACCTCCTGACTGGAACTGGACTGTGACTTAAGCCACCTAACAATGACTCTATTGTCCAGTTATCTCAGGTCTAGGGAAAAGTAAACAAGGCTGAGGGAGAAGAATGTATGCACAAGGAAAGCCAAACCCAGCAGCTGTCCTGAAAATCAGCTCTGGCTGAGTTCAGGGTGGGGGAGGCCACAGCCCACAGACTCATTTGCTCAGGCCAGGTTTGTACACACACCCCCCAGAGCAAGGGGAAAGGAGGAGAGTTTTTGGGGGTGTGGTGAACACCCATCCTCCCTTGCACAAACTGGCTTTTCTTACGGGTTGTAAAACCCCTCACCCCAGGAAGGCCACATCCACAGGACATTCACAGGAGAGGCAAATGAAGAGGGATCATAAACCATCAAAGACCCCCAAAGCACCCGCAGACTNGACGTAATTAGTCTTCCTGTCACACTCTCTCCATCCTCCCCCACATGCCTTTTTCTGTTTCTTTCTGTGTCTCTCTTTCCCTCTCTCCCTCACAATTACTGTTAAATGAAATCCATGCTATTGACTTCAGCATATGGTTTTGTTTGCACCTTAATTGAGGCAGAGGCATCTCTCCAGCAATTTTAATAACTGGATCTTAACAGCCATAGAGACTGACATTATAATATTTACATTATACATAAAGTGACATATAGGATATACTGTTTAATTTTTACTATATATTTTCCTATAGTCTTAAGAAATTCAATCTTAAGAACACAAAATAAAGAGCTTGTTTTTCACTGCTCCTCAAAAGTACAATTAATAGGTCTTATATGCTTTCACTATTTTAAAAGTCCAGTGCTTTTTAGACTTTCTTAGAAAGTTTCCAAGAAGGAGTTTTTCAGAGAAAAAGATATAAAATGATCTGGAAAATCAGAATAATTCTTTAAAGTGGCAACGTCATGTATCAAAGAAAGAGTGCAAAACAACTTCAGAAGAACATCACAAAACTAGATTCCGAGAACATACTGATAAAGTGAAAAGCATGAATACAATTTTCAGTAATAATTTTTTCTAGTACCATGGTATGCATTGGTTTGCTCATTTATTAAGCACATGATCTACAGAAAAACCTTTGATATCTCTTGAGAGTTGCTGTATTTTTCCCACATTTACAAGTCTACCAGCAGAAAAGTTCTATCAGTTTCATGAAGGCACAGAAAAAAGAATGGCTGTAGTTTGGTAAAACCATTTGCAATGGAAAATACACATAGGTAATATGTTATTTCTTATTAACTAAATATTTTTAGAATCATTGACTTTGCCATTGTCAGAACTGCAGTTATTTTGTTAAGATTTACCAAGAAAGTTAAAAATAGTCCAATTGTAAGTCCCCCAAACAATGAATATATTTTGAAATAGATCATTATTGCACTCTCTCAGATACTTTCTCTACCCTATTTTTTATTATTGATCGCCTGTTTCGGAAGTGTAAACCTACTGTTCTTGTCTTTCATGTGCTGTAATTTGTTTGCCAAATAAGCAGGTTTTAGACTCATCTGACAAACTTAATTCTTCTAGAAGCTCTACCATTGCTTTCTGCAGTGAGTGCTGTTTTAAAACAGACTAGAATGTCTCTACTATTTAATACCAGAAATCTCATTAGATAGCAACACACCTTTATCAGAGATGGCTAGGATAAAGACTACATTGCTAAAAAATAAAAAATAAAAATAAAAACAAAATTATAAAATTGGTTAGACCACATGAAGTTTCAGTCAACTATTTCCAAAGAGTAAATCCCAACATCCTACATTGGTAATGATGAGGTCAGTAGTTCTTGAACTGTTACAGAAGGGAACAAGAGAAAGCAAGTTTCCTATAGTACAGGAGTCCATATCTATAACATTTATAAAGGGAAAGTTAAAATCACTTTAAACTTCAGGGTTGAAAAGCTTGAAACTACTATATCAGGTATTTACGGGGCATGCGGTTTGATGGAAAGTTCCCTGACTTTTATATTCTAAAAATAGAGTAATTGGGATAATTCTCACCCACTGAAAGTGAAATGAAATTACTTGAGATCTGTGGCACTGAAGTGGGCAAAATTCTACTGGAGGGCAGTTAGCTGATGCAGGAAAGATCAGTGTCAAATAAAACTTGAACAATATTTTCTATCCCAAATCCTCAGAAACACAGTGAAATGAAAAGTAAATTCAATAAGACTCCTGGGAAGGATTTCTGGTCTTTCATTTCTTTCCACTACCACTACCACATTCTCTGACCAGATATATTGAAAAAACCTCATATTATTAGATAAAATTAGTTTTAATTGAGAAGTTAACAAGATAGTTACAAAAATTAAAAGGTTTTAATTTTTTTTTTAAATAAGAAAGAAAAATGCAACACCGTTGCTTTTTCCAGGATCAGTTTCTCAGCTGAAATACAACAATTTTATACTGCTTCAGGCTGATAGGTTCCTGTTTACTCAAACTGAGGTCCTGACACATAAAATAATGTTCCTAAGTATCAGGATGGACCATCCTTTTACTAAAACAAGGTTATCCTTAAGGATGCTAATGTAGTGGAGAAAGGAACTATCCCCTTCCCTGAAGAAAAAAAAGGAAAACATTTACAGATTCAACCAAAATGTTTATTCAGTTCCTTCTACCTGTCATCCAATGTGAAGCAGAAGCTATGTTCAAGGTATCAATATATTTAATCATTAAATTAATTCATTTTAAATAATAGAAATCAGAAATTTTAACTGTGCCACTGGTAATCACCATGTCCTTTAGCTATTCTGTCTCATTATAAAGAAAGAAATGCACCCACCTGCTAAAAAAGCCATTAAAATTCAGAAGTGATGTAGAGCTGAATCTATGAAAATATCTGAAATTACTGAAAACAGGTACTCAGAATATGAAGCACATATGATACATCAATTTATTTAGATGTGAGATGCTTTTATTCTTTATGTACAGAATATTATAAATTATCTATTGTGGAACACATATAAAATATGAACTTCAAGGAACAAATAATTTCAACTAACTAAATTATAATTTATTGAAAAAAAGTGATTATTCAAATATATTTGAATGCATTTCCTCTTACTTTTGCTTTTGTATTGTCAGATACACTCAGCCCAAAAATGAATGGTTGTATACAAGTAGACCCAGACTAATATGGTCTTTTTCCCATGGCAAAGTAATAAATGAGGATTATCAAAAAACAACTAAACACTCCAAACATTCTTTACAATGGATTATGAAATTTCAGAATGTCTGTACATTAAATTCTGTTACTGACTCCATTGTGGAAAATAATATCTGGCCAAAAAAAGTTGCCTAATTTCAAAATAAACAATAACAAAAAATCCACATTGGTGTTAACCAACATTAGAAACATTAACAATTTTAACATTACATTTAATGTCAGGGCACAAAATTCAGTGAGTTACCATAACAATATCATCAATTAGAAGAAGATAAATAATTTTAAAAAATAATTGTTATCATCTCTCTGGGGATTTTAATTTACTTTTTCCTCCAGGCATTTTGCCATCTTTTGGTCAAAGATATAAAAATAATTCAATATTTTCCAGGTTTGTCTTAAACAAAACAGTTGGATGATACTGGTATTTTGTGCTAAGCTCCTATTACAGGAAAGAATATGGAAATTGGATACCTTTCGTACCTTGGCTACCAACTACCTCTGAAAAAATTGCTTTCTGGTTCCCAGGTCTGTGGAACCCTAGTCTCTTCTCCTCTCCCTACTCACTCACATGAAGCTCCACAAAATAGTTTCCAACTTCCTGAATAAAACTGAGGAAGTACATTTATAAATAAATTCTGACACTTTGAATCTCAGCATTTCCTTGCAGGAATATTGTCCTTCCTGCCGAAGTGAAAATGGAGCTTTAAAAATGCTGTTAAAAGTTCTTCATGCCATGGTTCATTTTGGTTTCACCATTGTTGTTTCTGGTAGAAGGAACAGGAAAGAACATTTATTGCAATTTAATGAAGGAGAACATTCTAAAAGTCTTGGTCAAAAATATCCTTTCACTTCTCTTAAACTATTTACTGTTCCATTTTTGTTTGAAAAGCTTTTACAATATAACAGAAATCTATACAATTCAGCCCTTTACTCTTGCTAGTCTGCTTGCAAGTTAGAGCATTACCCAGAAAGCTCATGATCTGAATTTTGTGATCTTTTCTGAATGACATGCTAAAATTATCACCCAGCTCTATTAGATGATGCACATGCTGAGATGTTGATACACGTACTATCTACAGGAGCAGAGGCTCAGTGACAGCATTTGTTACCGGTAGAATAAAGACATTTGGGACAAAGACACTGTCAACTGTGTCACGGTGTTCCTCACCATGGTGCCATGGGAAGGCCAGGACAAAGTTATTTTGATCGTGACTCTTGCAATAGTAGCTACAGAAAGGAGAGCAGGAACTGCAAGCATGGTATTTATGATTGACATTGAGTGTCATGATCGATATATAAAAGGGATTGTCCTTATGCTGCTCCTAAAACATCATGGTTTGTCTGTGGTTTTCTTTGAAGTGAATGTTTTCTTGAGCAACCGATGCCTTATTGAAAAGATTTTCAAGATTTAGCCAAGTAACTGCACTCAAATGCTATATTTTTAAGCTACCATTATGGTTTTGAGAGTACTCATGCTAAGAAAGCTAACAAGAAATAAAAGTAAAGCAATTCTAGCTTATACAAATTCATACCATGTTAAAGCCTATGTTCAACACTAAGGCCACCATGGCAGCAGATGGATGAAATTTTCAGCTGGGTTTAATCCGCAAAATTCTCTGGGTTCCAATAGAGCTCTTCTGATTAAAAGCCTCTGAGAATCTGGACCAATTATTTCCAGATAAATTATTCACAAAATAATGGGCAAAATTGAAAATAATTAATTTTATTAATACAGTTTGACCATCTATAGAGTTAGTTGAGTAGGAGAAAATATTTTTGTGAAAACAGTACTTGATAATTAATCAACAAAAAAAATAAATTGTCACTATTATTCATTCCATGTGAAAGCAAAACAAAATAATAAAGTGATGACGATAACTGCAGGATTTCTTATAGGATAATTAAAAAACATAGAAGTGAAATGCATGTATAGAACTTGCTCTGAGATAGAAGATTTATTGCTTAATTATCTTACATGTCTATTAATGAAGCTAATATGAAACAGGGATCAGTTTGACTCCAAACATTCAAACAAAGTGTTTCGGAAGAGAATCTTGACATATTGCAAGCAATGTAACTATATGGCTAGATTTGAACACATGCCTCTGAAAGACAGCTTGTTTATATCTGAGAATAGCAAGGAAAAATAAAGTAGAAAAAAGAAGTATCAGATACATTAACTATTATTGGGTTCCAAGAACAACACAGTACACGACTCCTAACATCAGGCTGAGTGTCAACAGAGGAAATAAGCTGGAAGTCTGAAATTACTTAAACTTGCCATGTTTCCACTGCATCCTGGTTATGTTCCAAGTAAGTATAAACAAATTTAAATATATGGAATAAACATCTGGATGGTTAATATTGTCATATATAATCGAATTAGAAAACAGTTGCTTAGACTCAGTCAGCTTTCCCAGGTACTAGAAGCACAAGCAAAACATCTTAATTGTGTGAGCCAACACATGTTACACATTACTGTATCACAGAATTGCTCAATAAAGCAATTAAAGATTCTCTTAGAGAAAATCACTACTAAAAGCAAAGGCTTTAGTTTTCATAACTGTCTCTTCTACAGTTCCCAGGCAATTTATTTTTGAGATTCCTTTAGCTTCTGTATGCATCAGTAACTCTGCTAGTCTGAAAGACTCACAGAGCATGAAGTTTTGTTCAGTTGAATATTCAGACATGACTTTAAAATAAAAGTCTCCTGACTTCTACTAACATACTATTAGGTATGGGGGAGCCCCAGCATCAGCAGAATCCCATATTTTTGTAATCTTCATACCTGAGAGTGATGAAAGTTATTGCTCTGCACGTCACGGGGTTCAGTTCTTCCTTTTGTCTCCAGGTCTGCTATGTCTCCTACGCAGCCAGCATAGGTCAGGCTGTAATTGTTAGCTTGTGCTACATGTTAACAAGGTTTTCATGTTTGTGGGAACCACAGTTGTAGACATAAAAAGTCTCAAAAAAAGGATTTGTATTTTCCTTTCACTCCTGGGCCTACATTTATAGTATCCTTTTATCAAACACTATGTGTTAAATTACTCAGAAAAGGAAACCAGAAACATCTTTCCTCATCAAGCCACCTTGTAATTTTTTTCCTCCCCTAAAGATCCTTCAAAGGTCTGCACTGACACACTGGGACAAATTCAGGACTTGGTCTCATGGAAAAGTTTGAAAAACAGGAGAGTAATTTTGTTTTAAATTCTTTGTTACTTGCATTTCTTCTGTTTGGTTTACAAATTTGCTGTGATTTCACTTTAAATCTCAAAAAGCATATTTGAAAATATTTTTGTGGAGAGGAAAACACTGTTCTGCCAGTTCTTTTTTTCTCATTTTGTTCTGCTACAATAAGTGCAGCTAATTCTGACTATGCAAATAGCAAAGGGTAGCTACTCTTACTTACTCTTACTTTTGTATCCTATCAAGTATTAAATACTAAAACTGTGGTTGTCTGGAGGCCATGACACTATTCTTTGTGCTTTACAGCCACCCACGTACCTGAGAATAACTCATCTGATTTCAGTAGAATTGCATTTTATCTTCATTGGTGCAAATAACATTGCAATCCCGGATAGGATTAGAAAGGTACTTATATGCTGAATGCACTTGCTGTCACTTCGGCATTACATAATTCTAAATCTCTTAAAAATCACTTTCAGTTAAATAGAGAAAAAATATGCATTACTGTATTTCTGCCCTTGCTCAAACTGAGAAGCAGCTCAGTGTTTTGTCTGCAGTTAGAATCAGAGGAACAAACTGCATATTGATTGCACTGAACATAAAAAGACCGCATGGCATTTAAAGTAGAATACAAGTACAACTAAAGGCATTCAGGGTCAAAGATGAAACCCATGAATTTCAAGCTCTTTGATACCTGAAACCTGTGTTTTCACCAGAAAATTTTAAAAGGTTAAACTTCTCTGCAGGTATTGAACTACCACCTTAAAACACAGTCTAGTAAGCATAATCTAATGATGACTATCAAATGCACACACAGTCCATTTTATTTACAAATATGTTTAGAAGAGATGATAATGCCAACTTCTGGTATCCAGGCTCAGGGTTAAAACTTTCCCCACTGGGGTCTGCAGATTGCTGGGGGTCCAGAGAAGCTGGAGACAGAAACTAACACTTTGGCACAGAAGGATGAAAAATTTTCAACATGACAAGGGAGTGGCAAGAAGAAAACTCTGTATGTGCTTGTCTTCCTAATGTAGTAGTATATATCTCACTCGAGAAAGGGGCACTGCTCTCCACAGCCTTGTTCATGTCTTTTGTCATTTTAAAAGTAGTTATATAGAATGCTGCTGAAATAAAACATTCTTACTAAAACACATTTTTTCCTGAGTTTGACTTTGCATGTGTGTTTACTCCACTCCTCAGAGTTAAAGGTGGCAGATTTGGGGCCTCTGTAAAGGAAAAGCATTTTTCTGTCATTTTTCTGTCTGTATATAGCCAGTAACTCCTGAAACACAACTCTTTGCTTTCAAAGAGCAAATATGATTTGACCAGGGAGACTGTGTTGTGTTTTCTCAGCTGTTTTGATTATTTCACACTTTTTTTTGCAGCTAGTTCTGCCCAACTAGGGGAGTAGGGAGTCTGGCTCACAGCATTTCTTAGTGTGTTTCAGCAAATCAAATTGCTATGACCACTGCTGAAAAAGAGGCCTTAGGTGGTCAAGAATCTGTGATGACAGAAAAGGAAACAGAAGATTCATGTCTTTAAAGTTTGGACTGGAAGTGACATTAGAGAACTGTTCCCAGGGCTTGTGAAGAAAGCTGGTCATGTGGAAACATTGTGTTTATGTTTAATGCAGTCAAAATCTTTAAAACAGCTAGTTTTATACATCCAGAGTTGTTTACACAGAAACTAAATTGATATTCTTTTACTATGACCTACAGTCCAAAAATAACTATTGTAATATGCTTCTCTTTTTCATGACATGTGATACCATAATATAGTTGATATTGGTGTATTATGATTCCGAGACTTCTAAGAATTCTGATATCAGTATAGGCATATATTTGCATTTTCAATGAAAATATAGCCTTATTTGTTGAAAATTTTCCAATTAACTTGATTTGTTTTCTAACTTACATTGTCATTCTCTGTCACTATTTGCTATTTCCTCATTTGTGAGCAATTCACACAAATATTCCTCTGGTCTTTTTTTAACATATCCAAATGATTAATTAGAAAGCTGAGACACTGTGGGAAGTTAAAAAGACACTCTTAAGGTCATCTGGTCCTAACGACAATCTGCATTTTTTTCCCTCCTAAACTGGTTGCAAATGCCTTGTACATGTTTGTCATAAAGTCAAACTCGTTACTTGCATGAGAAAGTAGAAGTTGAAGCTGGTGCTATTTTGCACCTGTTGTTATTCTTGTTCAGTAAGAAAAACTATGTGTGAAATATATTACTATAATTGCCTAACTATTTGCAGAAGATTTTTTTTTTCTCCCAAGCAAGACTTCTAACATCATCCTAAAGCTTTTGTGGACCTAAATCTTTGAGAACATAAAAAGTTTATGAGGAACCAGAACTAGAGAGAGAGAATAAATTAATTTTGTGAAAGCAGCAAAAGAAAAAAAAATTAAAATATCAGGGCACAACAAGTACCAGAGGCTGCTGGCTGACTCATGTAGATTCCATATACATATAGTAAGTAATAATACCAAAAGGAAACTGCATGGACTAATAAATGAAGGTCACACTTGATGAATATTTCTGATGGCATTGGAATAATGCAGCAGAAGTGAAGCAGTACACAGCATAGATCTTCATTTTAGAAAGACTTCTTATACTGCACAAACAGTACACACAAATCAGATTTTAGAACCTTTCTGTTGAGGTAATAGTGTGCAGCTGCCAAAAACAGACTGCTAATTATTTTTTTTAATGGCTCTAGTTGGAAAAAAATAATAATGTAGAAAGGTATATAGGATCATCATTACATTTTGTGCGCATCACTTCTACAGTTGAAATTCAGGAGGCTAAGAAATGAATCATCTGAGTGACTGGATGTTACCTTAGGTGGGGTAAAACTCAGCCCCTGGTGACTGAGGGCCACATGAACATTTCCCATTGTTTCAGACTTGCAAATTTGGACTGCAGCTGTTTGATTTATAGAAGAAATGTTCTCTATTAATTGAACAAAAAGTAATGTAAAAATTTCCAACATCAATGTTATAATAAGATCAGCATGGGTAGCCTGGTCCAGCTTCAAACATTTACCTTAATCTGATAAGCTGTTATTTTAGCAAATTCATTAATCTGTTGGCTTATCTAAAACTGTGCTGCAATGTCTGTACATCGCTAGGCAGATGAGTTTGACTAAAATAAACACAATGGCATGGCCTGGACTCCCGGGAACAAAGAAAACAAGATAGCAGCAAAGCCCCTCCCCCAAGATGGTAGCTTCTCTAGATGACTGTGTGGTCCAGGGGACAAAGGCAAGATGGCATAGAATCCCCTCCCCAAAATGGTGGCCGCCATAGAAGACCGTGTGGTCCAGGGGACAAAGGCAAAATGTCGGATAAGCCCCCTTCTCCCAGTCATGTGGTGGAGAGAGAGAACCAAGTTAAAAATAACACAGCAACCAAACTTCCACAATTACAAGACTCCCTCCAAACTATAACCAACAGGGAACACAGGACAAAAGCAAAGGAAACCTAGAGTCCCAAACCGGTCAAGTGCTACCAAGATGTCTGCACCACGCCACCCCACAGGGCCTCTCCCAGGGGCGGCAGCTCTGAACCCACTGGAACCCCGCTGGCGTCGCGGTGCAGTTCTGAGTCATTACCATGTTGTGGGGTGAGTGGGGAAGAAGCAGCTCCACAGGGCACCAAAACGGGCAGCCCTGACCCCACTGGTCCCTGCTATAGCCTGCAGAAAAGTATTTGTGAAATTTGCCCTGAAACAGTTTAGGATTGCAAAATGCAGTTTCTTAGAGGCCTGCACCAGGCAAGGAGTTTAGAGAGAAACAAAAGCTTCTGCCTTGTGCTGCCTTTGCTTAGAGAAGCAACTCTCTTAGCAGCCCTGCAAGAATGAAAAGAAAGACCTCCTTGAGTGTTCCTGACTCTAAAAGGAACCCCAACATCCCCCACCTCTGCAAAACCAGGGCAAGACACTCCAATTCTGGTTTTGGTCCCTGGACCTTAAAGGGACAGTAACAATCTTAGGCAGATTGGTGTATGAAAGATATGGAATACCATATACATTTTTAAAGTTACTAGGACACAATGTGAGAAGCCTCCTACAAGAGTGACCAAACAAAATAATTTCTAAAGCATTACTCTGCTAAAAGTTAACCATCAAGAACAACTCCATATATGACAGGACAGCCAACTCCACACTGATGAGAAAATTCAGAGATTCTTGAACTTGCATGTAATCACAACCTTTGATCATAAGTCCTCTTGTGTTCTTCAGTATTCCTTTCAAGGTTCCTTCATGCTGTAAAAAACACTTGCAAGCAATCACATAGTGCATTGGAGAATATGCTTTTACTTACAGTACTGAAAATCTAAAGAAAAGATATATTAACACCACGTGAAGAAATTATCAGCACATTCCATATTGCCATAGTTTAACTCCAGGCAGCAGCTAAGCCCCACACTCACTCCGCCCCAGTGGCATAGGAAAGAGAATTGGAAGGGTAAAAGTTGCAAAACTCATGGGTAGAGGAAAAGACAGTTTAACAACTGAAATTAAATAATAATAAACAACAAGAAAAACAACAACTACTACTACTACTACTAGTATGAAGAATAAAATCCAAGAAAATAGGTGATACAAATGAAAAAAATTTCTCTGTATTAACCAACCTATGCCTATTCAGTCCCTGAGCAGCACCTCCCCCCACCAACCTTTTCCATTAGTTTTATTATTATTGCAGAGCACTACGTCATATGGTGTCATATCCCTATGGTTGGTTGGAGCACAATGTCATATGGTGTCATATCCCTGTGGTTGGTTGGGATCAGGCAGTGTCCCCTCCCAACTCCTTGTGCACCACCAGCCCACTTGTTGTTGGGGTAGGGTAAGAAGCAGAAAAGGCCTTGATGCTGTGTGAGCACAGCTCAGCAATAACAAAAACATTGCTGGATTATCAACAGGCTGCCTACTGGAACTGTAATGGGTAAAGGCTCAGGACCAATGTGTGTTTTTCAGTTCCATTGATTAATGGATTCATCTAGAAATGAGACACCAGAGCTTGAGGCCTTTCTCTGTCTGTGAGTCAACTCTCCTCTCCCAGCTGGGATCAGATAGTGGGTGATCAGAAACACCAGAAGAAAACCTGCAGAATTTGGACAACCACACATTAGCAAACCTAGAGTCCTCAGGGAGAGTGTGATTACTAACTGCAACAAAATGAATGTGAAGCTGTTCCTAGCATCCTTCAGTGCAGAAGGTGCTAGCAACAACTTGTCTTTTGCATTAAGGAATACTTGTGCAAAATGTAGTGACAGTCAGAGCTAGCTTGTGAGAATTACATGTTTTCATTCGTTGGTTGCTATGATTTCTGCAGAGATCTATGTCAGCTTTGGCACAGATGATAGGGAAAGTGCTCAAGCACTGCAGTCTGGCCTGGTACAACCAAGACATGCTGCCACATGAGTTTCAGCCTTGGAGGTTTGAACCAAAGGTAGCCTAAAATCCAGATCTTCCAAATTGTTATAGTCCTGGTATGCCCATCATTCTGAAGTCAGTTTTATCAGTGTCTTCTAGGAGACCCTGAACACGTGCATCAATAAAGGCCCCTTTGGGGACAGCTCTAGCAATAGCTATTTTGTGACTCCTTAATAGCCCTGACAATAGGGACACCTTGTCAGACAAAGTAGTGATGCACAAAAATTGTAGACATCAAAAGGTACTAGGGAAGGTATGCATGGAGTGTTCATATTATTTCTTTGTTAAAAGTCAGCATTTAAAACATGCCTAAAGTAGTCCTAAGGCATTTATGTTCTTTTAGTCTTGCTTCAAAAGATTGTAAAAATACATGGCAAAGAAATACATAGTTAGGACTCAAAAGACTTTCGTGGGAAGTTAAAATTTTGTTTCTGGTCAGAGTTTTCCTCATAATCCTGTATCTCTGATATTTCTTTAATTTTTCCTTTCATGATACATGTTAACAGATCTTTGTGGCGATTTTATTCTGCTTTTTATTACTCCAAAGCCAAAATCTATGAACTGATCTAAATAATTTAGTAATCTTACCCTTTAAACTAAGAGATGTTAAAAGGACCAGTGCAGCCAGAGATTTCTTCAATTATTTAATTCACCCACCTGAAAAGATGATACAGTCAAGTAGCAGGGCCACCATTTGAACACTCATCTAAATTATATCTGTTTATTTAAAATGTTTTGCCACCAAGCAGTACTAAAAGCAGTATGGTTCTGATTAAAACAATAACTTTTATCCTGGCAATCTTCCTCCTCTCCTAACATACTTCAATTATTTATTGAAGGGTTTTTCTCATGAGGTAAAAAATATAATACCAAGGTTAACTCTATTTCTCCTTTCTCTCCCATATTTTCATCACTGATACTAAATAATATAATTTCTGCAAGCATCATAAATTGTAAAAATCAATGCTCAGCAGGGACTCAATCCAGCCCTAAAGCCAGAGAGCATTGCAGCCCCAAAAGCTGTCAAAACACAAGTGAATAGCTTCAGTATTAGGAGAATTTTTGGCTGGTGCACAACTGTCTGTTTTAATTCTGTGATCTTCATATTCCTACTCTACTTCCTCTAACAGTGGTTGGCACTGTAGACATGTCTTTATTGTGACTTAGTGGTTTTGTGGATGGTTTTGACAAGCACTGCCAGCTTAAGGACTCTTTATATGAGTTATAGCAATAAATAAAAGGCCTTAGGTGACCTTTTACCCTCTCCAGAGCTTATTATACAGTGTTTTGGTGTAGACAGCATTAATAATTTTATTTTTATCATATTTGTAACATGGTGCTGTTGGTGTTTTAGGAAAGTGGTTTATCTAGTTGTAATATCTACAGACCTCATATCGTCATATCAGATCCAATGTATGGTCTCCAGAAGTTGCTGCAGTTAATTTACACACAGCCATTTGTTCGCCAGAGCTGAGCACACGCCTGGGATTCGAAACCCTGTGTGGAGTTTGCAGATGGTTAGTTTCTCTGTGGAATCCTGGAGCCTCTGAAAGAGGGGTCAGCTCACGTCCCACCTACTTCTTCCATTCGAGCCCTCTGAGGGACACAGAGGGCCGGCCCATCCATCCATCGCTGTGCCTCTCCTGGTTAAACAGTCTACCCTGAAAATTGCAAAAGTCACAGACACAGAAGATCAAAGAAAGGAGAGTGTAGCACAGTATAATGAAGAGCACATCTGGCTAAAGGATAGGGAGATGGGTAGTTCTCCCTGCTACAATAATATTTCAGATCTTTTTTTTTCACTTGAAATGCAAAGGCATTCCTCAAACTAGGACCCAAAACCTGGGCACTCTGGTAGCAATTTCCAGCCACTAAGCTACAAAATCTTTCTTGGTCATGTTTCCTGTCATTTAGTCTCTTGTCTTTAAGAAATGGAAGGAACATCTTTATCATTTGAAAGTTAAAAGATGGATGCTTTTTCTTGGCCTTTGGTGTTCTTTGATTATTTTTCTGATAACAATTTGTCACCTACCAGGCCCTTCTAATGCAAGTGCAAACACCAATAGTCTCAGTAAGTGGAACAGTCCCGAGAATGTTGAGAAATGTGTTTTCTCCACATCTGTGGGAATCCAAGAAACTAGTTAGGGAAAAAAAAAGATTGAAAATGTTCAGCACTTCAAAGCTGCTCACATTTCAGAGAGTTCTTTTTCTTTAGTTTAAAAACACTTTTACATATTTTCATTGAATCATTTTTTCCCTTTAACAGAAGCAGCAATGACAGACCTTCAGCAAATAATAACCAATTTATATTTTTTTAAAAAACAAGGCAATGATGTGCAGCTCTGCAATGTATCATTTCTATTTATAATATATTTATGGCATATAATAGGTTAATAATATAATAATGTATTTCAGACCTATGAAGAAGTTTAACTTTTCATTGTCCTTTTCCACAAACCTGTAATACCATACTGAATGATTGCGTATTTCAGTGTAGAAATTTGGCCCATGATAACATAAGTAGAAACATAAAGAAACATGAGAAATCAACAAGTTTGGATTGCCCTTCTACAATATGCTAATATAGATAATCTACATAAAAATGTTTACTTAAAATTACCAATCTGGCATTTTAAAAAGTGAATTTTTGTATCTGTGCAAATGGGAAACTAAAGTACCAAATGTGTGTCTACTTTATCAGAATAGCACTTTAAATCTTTTAAGAAGCTATCAGGCTGTTATATATGACTAATATATCAAGTTTCAATGCAGCTTTTATTCAAAATTTAATAGGGATAATAGTAACATAAAAGCTACCCTCTGGATCTTATAATTAAAAGGACAAGAGTCTGAGAGTCATAAGAATGAAACGTAAAGTTAATTACTTGCTTATGTGCAGAATAAGAAGTCTATAATCTTAAGTAGTAGCCAATTTATAGGTTTGAATTCCTGAACACTAATGTATTAGGAGAATCATTTCTACTTCTGATAAATTCTTCATATAATTATTATTAGACTCTTAGCTGTAGTTTACTTTACTATGCCACTTCCCAACACGCCCCTTTCTCTATGGTTTTGTTTACCAGAGCAAAGATTTCAGGCACTAATATTGTCTGAAAGCTTACAGTAAATCTAAACAGTAAATATGTTTTACAGTCAGTTGTAGCAGAAAAGGTGATAGTACTTCGTATTTCTTACTAGATATAAAATCCAGTGGGAGTAAAAGATATTTTGAAATATTAGCTTTAATCTGTTTACTCTATGGATAAAATTAAGGTTGAATTTAAAAATAAATACTTGTGTTTTCTCCATAAATAATTTTCAGCTAAAGTTTGGTGCCTATGGCAATTTTTCAAGCTTTCCAAGTTTTCTTTTCAGTGTCAACTCCTCTGGGCGATTAAAAGAAGTCAAGAGGGGTAAGGCTGTAGATGCAGATCCAGAAGACTTTTCCAAATTGCTCTTGAGGATTCTTATTTCCTACTGCACATCATGTACAACCCTATTTCTTTCCTATTGCACTAGAGAAATAGAGGGATGAAAATTTGTTTGAAAAAATATTTCAGGATTAAAGTAACAGCACAAATAGATGGAATGATGGCCAAACTGACAAAGTAAATGAAACTTTTTAATAGTAAAATATGGAAAGAAATGGAAAGAAATGGAAGGAAGGAAGGAAGGAAGGAAGGAAGGAAGGAAGGAAGGAAGGAAGGAAGGGGAATTGTAGTAAACCACCTGTATTTCAAAAGTTAAATAAGTTATAAAAAACTGCAAGTTTATCCATTTTCTATGACTAACAGGCAGGAGGCAAGACCTTGCTATCTTTTAGTTCTACCCTTAAAATTAATTAGATAGAGAAAGGCCACATGCCTGTTACATAATCCTGAATAATGACAAAATAGAAACATGTTCATCTGTGTTTATCTCTAATCACATGTACAGATATTTCAGCATGATTATTGTATCATAGATATGCTTATTATGTCTTCCAGCAAGACTAGCTGAGCTTGCTTTCTATGATATGCATGCCTAAACTTTCTTTCGTGACAGTAGTTAAAAATCTACAATAAGCATCACCTAATTTGCAGGAGAAATTAAATCCAAGGTATCTATCTGTCCGTGATGGTTACATGAGTAAGATGTTTTCAAAATCCTCATGTAAATCTTAATGTAATGTCACCTTACATTGCCAGAAAATAAAAAGATTAATTAAAAAGTACTATTATGTTGAAGTTCCACAGATCTTCTTGAATTCTGATTCAGTAAATATACTATTTTATCTTGTTTTTAATTTTACTCCCCAAATTCTTGTTTTTCTATAATACTATGTATTATCTTATTATGTCTATTCATGTAATAGTTAGATCTTCCCAGCCACTTCCACTTTCATTGCCATTTATTTTGTATTTCTAATACAAATTAGATTAGTCTCTGTGCTTTCTAAAATAAAGTGTTGCCATGGCATATAGTTCAAGATAAAATGCTGATACAATTATAGCTGCATAATATGTTGGATTAAAGTAAAATTAAATCAAATAATTTCCCAGAAGTGACATAATACCTTGGTGGATCTGTGTCCAATACTAAGTTATTAGGGCATAATTGTAGAGAGCATGATGTCTAACACAGAAAAAATTCACATGATGGTGTGAAAATAAAGTTACTGAAATAACTTTTACTTTTCCTGAAATAGACTAAGACAAGAAATATATTAACATATAGAGGTTATACTATTAGAAATCATTTAATAGTTTACTTTCACTCTTCTACAGATGTGTCCACAATTAATGTCATTACATAACAATTGATGTAATCACCAGTAACAATGGCATTATCCGGAATTTGCATATGCAGAAGTTCTTTTGGGCTAAGCCTCCCTTTTGCACAATGAAGAGATTGGACCCTATAAGGGATTCCTTTTAAATTCAATAGATCTAGTACCTCATGAACTTGCAAAAACATCTTGATCATTATTTGTATTTTGGTTAGTAAGTGATTATAATGGAATAAAAAAGAGTTAGTACCATTTTAACTAATGATCAAGAGTTAGAGTATCAGTAAGGAGACGCCATCCACTGTCTCGATTGGCTTAACCATACAAAAGCTGAATATTGGTTCTCCTAATAATGGTACATACTTTTATGGGTTTGTATTTGTAATAAATATTGATATATGAAAGACTTACAGCTGTTTCCATAACTTTAATAGAGACTGAAGAGAGAGGATTGTTTTTATTCTATCAGAAAAATCACTGTATTTGATAGATTTGTAAAAATGTATCCATTGGATTCACATTAAAAGGTATTTTGATGTAGAATTTTTTAAATCATAAATTGAAGACCAGTTCGCACTGGATTTGTATCACATTTTGCAATAAAGATGGTGTAATGACACTTCCTAGTATCAGAGAGGACATACTAGTTTTCAGAGTAAAAGAAGGTATTTCATCAGCGAAACATATACACAATGACACAATTGCACTTTTTCTTATATTCACTGATGAATAATAACACTAAAAGGAAGCTTCTTTATTAAAGAGAAAGCATATATATGAAACTGATTAAAATTCACACAAGTTTAGACAATTGCACTATGACATCAGAGTGAGTATAAAATTATCCTGAATGATTTGCAATAGCATATTCTTGCAGCACTGTGTCACAGTGCTTATTCTGTCTTCCAAAGGACAGGATGAGCATCTGGGTGAGTGCTACAGCTACACAGCTGCCTTACCAGCACCTGCCTCCAAATCAATCAGGACCTGTCTTAAATCAATACCTGTCCTAATCATGGTAGCCCACCAGTTTATCACTCCAGAGTAACACACCTGTGGTGTGATATTTTCAGTGGTCCTGTGCCTCTCTTCATTAGGTACAATTCCACTGCTGCTACTTACTGTTCATTGGTAAGTACCTCTCCTTCATTTTTTTCTGGCACTCAGTCTTGCAACTCGGCAGGGTTCATTTCTCAGCAATAGCAGTGGAAGGAGGTGTGAATCAGATAGTGGAGGATAATTTCAACCACCTACTGCCCTAGCATCACAGGATCAAGCAGGATACCATATAGTAGGTAAGGTATACTGTCTTGGAGCAATTGATTTTGTGGTTCTGTAATGCAATGACATGTATTTGCTGTACATGTCCAATAATGTACTTTCTGGAAACACTACCCCATGATCTTCTGGTTTAGTTTCATTGATTCTAAAACTGGATTTGTGTTATTGTCTGGATTTCTGGGTCTGGATCTCAATATGTATTTCTAAGAGTGTGTAGTCCACTTGTATTTGAATATAAGAGTTTGGATCCATCCTTTTTAAAATCTTCTTTTATTCAGGTTAAGATACAGAGACAGAACACTCTTACAATTAATCTCTTAACATTCCTAAATCTTGAATTTTATGTCAACCAACCTGATAGCCTTCTAGAAAGAGATTACTGGCTTTGTGAACCAGGGGAGAACAGCAGAGAAAATGCTGCTCTCCACAGCCTGGAGAACTTCTGGAGAACAGAAGGCTCAGGAGGTGGATATCTTACCAGTGTGTGTAAATACATGATGGGAGGGAAAGGAGAAAAGAGAGACAGGCTCTTCTCAGTAACATCCAATGACAATGGGCACAAACTGAAACACAGGACATTCTCTATGAACATAAGAAACCTTTTTACAGTGTGACAATGGCACAACTTGTCCAGAGACATTGTGGAGCCTCCGTTCTTGGAATGTTCAGAAACAGACCAGACATGGTAATGAGCATCCTATTCTAGGTGACCGTGCTCTGAGCAGGGGATTGGACTTAATGGTCTCCTGAGGCCCCTTCTAATCTCAGCACTTCTGCAATTCTGTGTCCACCCATCTTTCTGGCTCACTCACATCTTCTGCTGGCTTGTACTAAAGTCCATCAAAAGCAGAATTCTTTTAGGAGACTTTCACTGTTCTCGGTATCAATTAAATTAAAACATTACTTACTAAACCCAGTTCTCCAATTCATGTGCTAAATACATACATTGAATAGGAGCACATGCATAGCTGAGGGCATAAACTGCCCCAGGTACTGTACATTACTTATGATGGAGTTCGACAGCTTTTCGTATTTCATTTCTCCTTCATCATTTAAGCCAGAGTGCTACTACTGAAGGCAAATGGAAATATTTACAGTAGAAGATCAGGAGAGGTAATAATTTTAGGCTCATGATAAAAAAAATAATGCATAGTTTTATGCTTTGGGAATTCATCTCCCATGTCCTGCAAAATATAGTACTGAGACGGATTATAATGGACCTGGTTTATCTGGTGCAAATACTGTAAGATATGATTTCCCCTTCAGCTAACAAGAATTTGCTAATTATTAGCATGGATGATTAAGTGTTTTGAAAGAGCAGCGAGAAGGAAATTGCAGTAAAAAAAATCATATTAGAAACTTGCAGCAACACTTATTATTCCCATTAAATATGAATCATTTATTAAGAAAAATGACTGTAAGTGATACACATGCATTCACAGATAACCCAGTGTGAGGCTTATGAAATTAATGGGAAATAGAGCAATCTTTGTAATGTCCTGTGTAATGGCTAGATGGCTAGTCCCTGCTAATATAGCATGAAGCACTTTGAAGGGTCATGGCCTTATCTCCTTGCCTCACTTCTGGTCATTGTACAGCAAACTTGGTACTATGATTTGCACAGAAGTACCCACGACCTGTGTCTTTTCCTTGATTAGATACATTCTATAGGAAAAGCACAGTCAGACTTGGTTAAGAATGAAGGAAGTTAGAATGAGTAAAAATTAAATCAGTTGCCCTGGAAACAAACAGAAATGCTAGTGAGTAAGGTCCATATCACAGCAGACATTTGTGTTCCCAGCCTTTTGTTTAAAAAGAACAGATATAAGGAACTTGAGTTAAAAAAAAAAAAAAAGAAATTATTTATTCAAATCCTATTTTACTAGTATTATTAAGAAAGAAGATCACAGATTCATAGAATGTTTTGGGGTAAAGGTCATCTAGTCCAACCCCACTGCAATGAGCAGGGACAGCTTCAAGCTGATCACGTTGCTCAGAGCCCTGTCCAGCCTCTGAATGTTTCTCAGCAATGGGGCATGTACATATGGATGTACCATGGAAATGGTAAATATAAAGATTTTTCAAAGGATATAGTGTCAAATTACTCTCTGTGCATCTAATAGAGAGTGGCCATACATCTACAATATTGAACTTGTGCTAAAAAGAATTATGACTCTTTTAGATTAAATTATAAGAAAGATGTTTTCCCTAGGTTTTGAAGCACCACACTGAGGTTTTCTCCTCCAAAAGATGGGCGAACCTCATGATATTTGGCACTACTGTAGAGGGAAGCTTTTTATATGTTGAAACCACCGGGCTATTTCCTTGCCTTTAATCTCCTGTGCTCTGTACAGTTCCTGAGTAGACCCAGTAACAGACCTAAGGACTACCTTATCTTCTTATTAAATATTTATATTTTTTGATGAAAAAAATAATATAAAGTTTATAAAGTAAAGCATAGAAAAGAAATAGCAAGACGATCTGACTTGAGCTCATTCTAGTGTTGGTTTGAGTAGTTCTGTTTGGTTTGTTGAGTGTCTACATCTGTAAGAGGGTGCAGGTGCCCAGGCCCGGCAGCAGCGGGGGCTCCATGAGGGGAGGCCGGGGCTGCCCCAGCTGGACACAGCCAGTTCCAGCCGGACACAGCCGGTTCCCGCTGGATCCAACCACCCACCGCAGGATGCGGCTGAGCCCACGGCCAGGGCAGGGGTGCCTTGAAGATTATTTAACAAGGGGATAAAAACACTGCACAGGCAGTGAGGAGAAAAAAGTGAGAGAAACAGTCCTGTGAGCTGGGGAAAAGAGGAGAAGGAGGGGAGGAGGTGATCCAGGCACCAGAGCAGAGATCCTCCTGCAGCTTGTGGAGAGAACATGGTGGGAGCAGACACCTACACTGCAGCCCATGGGAGACCCCACATTGGGGCAGGGGGATGTCCCCTGAAGAACTGCAGATCATGGAGCCCCCACACCAGAGCAGACTTACCCTGAGTGACTGCAGCCCATGAAAGGACCCATGCCAATGCAGAAAAAAGAGTGAGGAGGAAAGAGCAGCAGAGAGGAACCACTGTTTACTGAGCATAGGCCCCTGCTCCCCATTTCCCCAGTGCTTCTCAGGGGGCAAGAGAGGAGTGAGGAGAGGGGGGAGGAAAAGCGTTGGTTTAATGTGTGTTTCTCACTATCTGAATCTATTTTTATTAGCAACAAGCGAAATTATTTTCCTCAAGTCAAACATGGTTTGCCTATAATGGTCACTGGTAAGTGATCTTGAATTTATCTCAACCCATGAGCTCTCTCATCCTACTTTTTGCCCTGTCCCACTGAGGATGGGAAGTGAGTGAGCAACTGGATGGGAGTTTGGCTGCTGGCCAAGGCTAATTTGCCATTGTCCGTGAGTCTTTTTCATCTTAAAATTTAGCTGACAGATGAGCAATTCTTGAATAAAACATACTCCCACAAAGATTTCTCTGTTTTCATCTCATTAGAAGATGAATACTTTCCCTTGTGACAATAAAAAGGTAGATACTTTATGTCCAACTTAGACCAGTTTCTGCAATCTATTTTGGTTTAGATTTCATTAGAGCTTTCTCACAAGTTTAAGAAATAATAGGGTTGAACAGTTAAGAATAACAGGGTTATGGTGTCTAAAAAACATTTCTAGCTCAGGAATTTTGTTATTAGTAAAGCTTATCTTTGATTTCATTTGTAAATCCAGATATAAAGCCTGCCTTCATTCCTTCCCTTTCATTTATAATATCCAGATTCTTAAAAACCCAAGAGTTATTATGCTATATTTTATATTTATCAGTCTATATTTTGTATATGACTCTTTTCTTCTGAGTAGACTCTGTTTACATTGGTTTTCCTCTTACTGTTACACACCATTTCTTCAGTTTATCAAAATCATTATGAGCCTCCCAAGGTTCTTGTGATCTCTCCAAAACTGGCCTTGTCAGGAAATTTTATCAAGCACTTTCATCTTTAATTCACTAAACACAGAGTTTCTATGTAAGAAAAAGTATTAACTAGAACTTACAGCTGGGAATTCCTCTGTGACAATGTAAGGATGAAGCTGCTGTTTCCATTAATACCAAACATTTACTTTTATAAATAATCATGGTCAAAATTTGAATAAAAGTGTAATATAATTTGTTAGAACTATAGACATAAATGGAAAAGTAGTAAGGTATGCCAAATTTTCCAGTTTTTATAAGAATTATACCAGCCAGATTAGTGGTCTTGTATATTCCCTCACCTTGTTCTTCACTAATGCTTCAAGACTGCATTGACTCCTTTAACAGACAGAATCATAAAATAAACAGAACAAAAATAAACAAAAAATGTATTTTATAAATTTTGATCCTTTAGCAAATGCAAAAAGTCTTCCCTTATCATGAATTTTGGCAACAAATTACCTTCCATGGCTTCCAATGCTTCCTCATCATAATCTGAATCTTGAAACAATTATTAAGAGGAAAAAATGTGGGGACAGAATAAACTCACGAAACCCGGCAGTGAATACATGGGCGTGTCTGTTGCTCAGGGAATCTACCCACTCTGGGAAGTCCCAATTTATGGTTAAATGCAAGTTCCTTCAGCATAAGGGCTAGTGCATGCAGATGACACGATTCTCTCTCCCCTCTTACCAGCTGTTCCTTCCTACCCTGCACTGTCTCACAACAAAATCACAGAGGTGGTGGGGAGGTTTCATGTTCTATCATTTAAAAACCTGGCACCAATGAAAAATAACCCTTTAAAGACGACTCATTCAAGAAACAATTGCTTCTAGCATTATCTTCTGTCTTTCACTCAATCTACTCACAGTTTAACATTCAGGATTTGCGGAATGCTGGTCTTAAATCCATCAAAATGTCCAAAGAAAAGCTGTTCCAGCTGAAGAAATTATATTCACCTGTACAGCAGCTAGGGAAGCCTTCTTCAGGGACATTAAAAACAAGTTTCAGTTCTCAGCAATAAATCTTGCCTTTGTATGATCCACCACTTCAGAAATCCACAGATCCACTCATTAAAAATGGATATATTCAGTATTCAGCAAAATTAAATTTTCCCATTACATGTACATCAAATTTCTGTGTCTGTTCATCTACAGGTAATACAGCTCTATTAGAACAGACAATTCAAGGGCATAAAACTATAACTATAACTCTCTCTCTATATATATATAGTGAAGAATACTGAGGAAGATAGGAAGTAGGTAAGTAGGTCATGGTGTGGTTCCAGCTAGCAAAAGATAAAGAAATTTGAGTAATACAGAAAAACTAGACAGGGAAATGGGAACAAAGAAGACTGGTATCATCATCAGGATAAAGGAAGTCCAAAGACTTTGACAAAAACTAAGAGCAGAATTTGGAAGCAGTGCATCTTACAAATTACTTCCAGAGACTTCTACTAAATCCTGGGAAGCATTATTTATTGTTTCTTAGACGTGTATGACTATAACCACAGACAAGGTGTGACACGTATTTAAAATAAAAAAAATAGTATGCTCCAATGCAATTAAAGTATAATGCAATAATCTAAGGAACTGGAGAGAATGTGAAGAGTCAGCCTTATCAGAGACACTTTCAGTTACTATGAAATTGAACCAGAGATTTTAATGGAATGCAAAAGATGCCTAAGTATGCAATTGTTTTTTGTTTCAGAATCAAAATTAGCTATAATTTCATCTGTCTTTATTTCACTTGTACTATGATCTAGTTTTCCACACACATCTGTATTTGTCTGTACTTCTAAATATATTTACCTGGGTTTTTTTACTATATGCATAATTTAAACCACCACAAAAAGCATACAAGAAGAAATTAGTGTAAAGAAAAGTGTACTCAGTGCTTTTCCACTGAAATTCTGATTCTGAGCTGTGTCTTTAGTTGAATGACTTTTACTTTTTTTTATCATTCAGTAATCAATACTCCAATCAATAATATTAGGCACTCAGAATTTTAATGATGGAATTTTTAAAGTTTTCTTTATTTCGTACTGCCCAATTTTCATGGATGTTTTTAGGGGGAGAGTTATTACCTGATATTCTCCTGATTATGGTATATTTATTTCCATATCCTCTTCACCTCCCAATATTACACTTTCTTTCTCTGTCTCTGATACTAACCCCATTCCCTATTTCATTTTCTCTATAACAGAACAACTTCTTCTCTTGAAATCTATGCTAGTTTTGGGTGGGGTAGAATTAATTTGCTTCCCAGTGGCTGGTATGGGGCTGTGTTTTGGATTTGTGCTCAACACAGGGTTGATAATACAGAGATGTTTTTATTATTGCTGAGCAGGGCTTACATGGAGCCAAGGCCTTTTCTGCTTTTCATGCTGCTGTGTTGGTGAGGAGGCTGGGGGTGAGTGGGAGGTTGAGAGGAGACACAGCCAGGACAGGTGACCCAAACTGACCAGGGGGATATTCCAGACCATCGTGCTTAGTATATAAAGTGGAGGGAAGAAGGGAGAAGGGGGAGGATATTTGGAGTGATGGCATTTGTTTTCCCAAGTAACCGCTGCATGGGATGGGGCCCTGCCTTCCTGGAGATGGCAGAACACCTGCCTGCCCTTGGGAAGCAGTAAATTAATTCCTTGCTTTGCTTTGCTTTGCTTGTGTGCATGGCTTTTGCTTTCCCTATTAAACTGCCTTTGTCTTGGTCCATGAATTCCCTCTCTTCTACCCTTCCACTTCTCTCCCCAGTCTTGCTGGTGGGGGAGAGAGCAAGTGGCTGCATGGGGCCTGGTTGCTGGCTAGGGCTAAACTGCAACAAAATCCCAAATAACCTGCTTAAAACACATCCTTTGCTACAAGTCAAATAAAATGACAGAAGCTTCCTCTGTTGATAAAGCAAAGCTAGCAGTGTAATTTGTGCTGTCCTTTTGGATGCAGGAAGATGGCTGCACTTGCAGTGTAATGATTTTCCTGTACTTTCATTCAGATAAAAGCAATCCTGTTTTTCTCTAAGTCTATGACAAATCTATATTATGAGTCACTTTCTGTAAGGTCGCTGTAGGTGCATTACATCACAGGGAGAGGTACAACTCAGCATTGCATTTCTGTATTATATCACTGGAACAATTCTGCCAAGTTTTGTCAGCAGGAAGAAGGTCAGGTTCAAAATCTGTGACTTCTTTGTAAAATTACAAACCAAAACCAGATGAGTATTCATTCAAGCACCTGGGAAAATGAAACCCTTCCTCTCAAGGCCAAAGGTATTCAATCCTTTCCTCTTCTCAAGGAGTATATGTTTTTGTGCGTAGAGTAAAACAAACAAAAATAAACCCAAAGCATTTATATTACGGTGAAAGAGAGCACAAGCAGCAAGGAATTAGCAAACTGTAATGTATAAAGCACAAAGCCCAAAATTAATTTTGACAATAAATTTTTTCCTTTGCTTCATTTTATGCTGACACAAGTATCCATTGAATAAATATCCTGTTGACTCACTTATTTCTTGGTTTTATTCTCTTGTGACTTGGATTTATTTCCTTTCGTTAGTGAACGGTCAGACTCAGGAATTCACTTGCATGAGTGCATTTTAAGCCCCTCAATGGAAACACTCAGTGGCTTCTTTGGATGTGCATACACAGTTCTTCTGCTCTCATTAGCAGAGCTTTAGTACTAAAGTACCTAATTTATGAACAGGTCAGAGCTTTCTTGTACATGGTCTGATCAGACAATGGACAAAGGATCTTTCTAGACTCAGTCCACGAGTGGAGTACATCCATTAAATGACATCTTGGCTACATCTTCAATCACCTTTTCAATAAACTGGTGAACCATGAGCATCTACTTCCAGATTTGTAAATACTGTGCAGAAAATAGTTTGTGTTTTTTCTCAGGTGAGCTGCTGTAGATAACAATCTGTAACAATCTACAGCAAAGAAATCCCCTTTTATTTTTAGTACCAAAACTGCTGATTTTAGCTCTGTGCTTATTTTGAGAACTGGTTTAAATTCTCATTCAGCTCCTGATGCAACCTCGAGCTTCAGCAGAATGCGTCTTCCTTGTGATTTCTCTTCTTGATTCAGCTGTAAATTGCAGAGTACTCCTTCAGTTTTGACCTATGAAAACAAATGGAGCAAAATGGTCCTTAGCCACCACACATTTGTTCTTTCTCATTTCTTTCAGCTGTGTGTAGAAGCTAGAAGACAGCAAATCTAGTTTCTTTGTTTAGTGTGGAAGAATGACTAGTGAAAGCTGAAACACTATCAGCCTTTAAGCCCTTTAGATTGGAAATGTAGAATTAGTTCTAAGGTTCAGTATTTGTATTTGTTGGTTCATATTCCAGTTGAGAATCTGGACCATAGTCTAAATTAACCAAATATGATGCTATCATCTAATAGACATAGCAAAAGAATAAAAAACTGAAAAATCATTATTTCAAGTTTCCACTGAGCCATTACCCATATAACCTGATCCTAGAAATGTAGTTGACAGCTTCCTATCAAAGAAGGTAGTTTGTCCAAGTTAAAAACAAAGCCACAGTTGGTTTCAGTGGTAAAGACCAAACCGTAGATGTTTAAATCTTAGAAGTGCTCTTTCTATTTGACCTCCTTGATGACCTAAGTTTATAGATGATTTGAAACAGATGATGCAGAAAAAAAAAACAATGATACCACCAACAGTTAAAGATTGGGAATGAATTGAGGTTTTTGTCCATATGTTCTTCAGGAGGTAAAGGCAAGGTTCTTGGACTCACTAACCAGCAAGTCTGTTCTACTTGGTGGACAGTTTAATTCTTCATTCATTACTTGCCTTCATTTGGAAGGTCCTTGTTTCTAGTGTGATAATTCTTTTTCTGTGTAAATAAAATGAAATAGGATGAGGCAAAAGAAATAAGGGGAGTTTTAAGAAAATTATTTCCTTAAAAGTTCTTCACTTATGCCTTTTGCCATTTTGTAACACTCTTATTCATGCATATTTTCTCCATATTACCTCATGAACTTGTATATAGAAATAAGAAATAAGTCACTTTCAAATCTGGAGAAAGATTTCACTCCTGAAAAATAATAGGCCTCTTCCTGAAAGTAAGAGCAAGAAAAATAAGACTAAAAAATGAAACATTATGCATGATTTTTGGCTAAAATATGTTAACAAAATACTGACTTAAAATCAGAAAAGCCAGGAGTTGCTAAAGGTGTTCATAGTTTCACTAAGTTTCAAAAAGCCAAAGAAAAGACATTTTGCTTGAAAGCTGTCCAACACTAAAATAAGAGAGGTTCAGCCCAGCATGCCTGCATCTGTCAGTACTCAGTAAAGGGCATAACAGGCAAATCATATGTCTTAAGAAATTATTTCTGATTTATTAGAAACATAGCTCTGCAACCATTCTGGCTGAAAATTTCCAATACAGAAGGACAAGGTCCATCAAGACAAGATCTTTGATAAGGATTCTGTTTGTTATATGACCAAAAGTTGAATACTATATTTTGAATTAATAAAAGGGATGTTTCTGCTAACAGCAAACAGTATCTTTTCCCTCATTGCTGATAATCACAAAAAGCCTTCCTTCTATGCTGTTGCTCTTTTCCTGCAGGGGACTACTGTGACACATTTCCTAGGATTTTTTCCTGATCTATTTCCCACTTTCCTAAATAAGCATGAAAAGCTAACAGGAAGATTAAAGAGGAGACATGGTCTAAGAAGCATATTTAGCATTGTGTCTCTTCTACCAGATCTATCCAGAACTTCTGAGTGACTCAGAATGTGGATGAAACTGGAAGTTTATGGAATGAAAGGGGATCGTCTGTATAAAACATCAGAAAGCTGAAAGCATGACAGCTGAAAGCATGTTCTTGTCAAGTGAACCACTCTGCATGTAATTCTGTGAGAATTTTCAAGTGTTCTTAGGCTGCAGCCCATTGGTCCTTCAGCTTCTGGTAGAGATGGTTTCCAACTGTTGGGCATATCTGTAGTCACTATATCAGAATTAATAAACTTCTAGGGGAAAAAATAGTGTCAGTAACCTTCCCTCCCCAAAATACACCCCATTCTATTGAAGAATGCAGCTCCACAGTAATTTAAACTATTTTGGATAGGGAAGGACTGTTAGAGCTATTCAGGTCTGATGTCTTTTTGCTGTCTTGACATTCTCTTCATTCACAACAGAAGGCTATATTTTTTTTAAGTGTATACAGCCTGTTGAAGCAAGATTTTAAGAAAACTCTCAAACACTTAAAAATTCTGAAAAAACTATTGAATTATGTACAATACTTCAACACGTAATTCTGACTCTGAAGATAATTTTATTTATTTATTACATATTATCTTTATCGCTGTTTTCAGGTAACTCAAGATCTATGCAAATCTTGCTGTTGTTGATTCCCATCTTGGTTATTCAGCTGATCCCACACTTCTCCAACTCTCACCTCTCTTTGCCAATAACAAGTTACAGAACTAAAAATGTTGAAGCATGGTCTAAATCTTCCAGAGTGGATAGTGATTTAAGATTGCTGAAACAGCTGGGAATCAAGCACATGAAATTTTATAGATGCAAGACCTAGCTTTCAACCAGTAAACTGCTGAATGCTTTGGGGAAAATTAGCTTAAAAACAACACAAGAACTGAATCATTCAAATGATGCACTAGAAAATTCTGAAATACAACTGAGCTAATCTTTTCTGTTCTTTATTCTTGTTCTGAATTGCTGTGCAGTTCAAATTTGCCATGCTGACAGTAGTGGCAGTATCAGGATACAGACAAAACAACAATAGACCTCATATTTGTGTTGAAAGTGCCAATAGCAAAAATTAGAAATCAGCATAGTTAGCAGCCCAGTCCAGTCCATTAAGGGATACAGTTATCTTAAGGATAGAATTTTGTAAAAACAAAACCCAAACAAATTTTTAAAAAATCCCACACACAAAAAGAGAGGGGTGTACTAGGTAAAGCTAGCAAATAATTTTGTAAGAAAATACTTTTCTCATCACAAATTATGTATGTTCAAACAATAAGGGTTCACAAGAAAGGCAGTTTGAACTACATTCTTATTTGGATTTTTTTTTTCTATGGCTTTGTAATTTCCATAGGTAAAAACATAGTTTCTTTGTTTGATATCCCTTCCAGGTTTTAAATGCAAGCAAATTAGAGTAACAGTCTTTTCAAAGCAAAGAACAATGAATATTTGCAGAGATAGTTGTAATTCACAATGGCAATATCTTTTTTAAATTTTTTGTTTTCACAGCATGGAAGAAAATATTCCTGTCTATCTCCAGCAACAGGAAAGACTTGTGGCATTTTGTCAGCACAGAAAATAAAGAAAGAGTAGAGCTACATCAGTCCTTGGGAGCCATGGAGAAACTACTTCTGGACACTTGAAGGAATGTAAATTGACATGTAAGGTGTCCCCTGTTCTTTTCTTAAATCGGTTTGGCAGGAGGAAGGGTGGGGGGCTGGGACTCTTCCCCTTTTCTAGACCCAGTGAAATTGGCATCCCAAATATGGATGCAGGTAAAAATTCACACTGATGGCATTTGTTTCAGACCCTTCACTGGTAGAACTTGAGGAACAACCTCAGTCCCAGTGAAAATTCACCTCCACAGCTAACCCAAATTTAGAAATACATTAGATTTCCTTACATTTATACACTCAGCTAAGATGACTGTTATCAGATGGCTGAGTTATCTACTCACCCAGGACTTTCATTTTCAATGATGAAAAGAAATAGGTGTCTACCGTAATTCAGTCTTATCTGAGAATACAGATCAGAGTGAATTGCCTTCTGAAAATATCTGTCATTTCCTCTCTTCATTGAACAGCAAAGTTCCTCAGTTAAGTAGTTGAAATTAGGAGAGGTAAATCTGGGTCTATTAATCCCAAAGGCACTACACCTTTAAAAGTGCTCAGGGTTTGCTTTAAACTTCTGCTAGAGTACTATGCTTTTGCTGTTCTGCTTGTATGTGGTTATGTTGGTCTCTTAATGGTCTTCTTTCTGGTTAATAAAATTATAGTTTAAAATTTTATTCACTCTTTACATTTGCTAAGTTTATGCTTTATACTGGCTAGTAACCACAGGTGTTATTTTGAAATCCAATACTATAAAAAAGCAATGGTAACACAGCATAGGATCTTTATTTTTGGGATAAAGTGCTGAATAAAAGCACTCCATTTTACTAGCTGAAATAGTCAGTAACAGCTCTTGTTAATAGAGAACAGAGATGGTTCTTTGACAGTTAGATCTAACATGTTCACACCAGATTGTATTTGACTCCTTTTTGAAAGTTGACCACTAGTGAAATAAAGTAGCTGATTGAAAAAATTAAAAACTTAAATTCAGTTGTCCAGGTTTTTCCTTATAATCTCAAAACTCAGTCCAAAGGGTTGTCCACATATGGAAGAAGGAAAACTCACCTTCTTAGAAGAAGTCTAATGAAACCAATGACTGTTAGATTAGATTTTTCACACTAATCTTGTCTATCCAGATTTACAACATCCATTTTTCTATAACCATAACAGTTTCTGGAGATATTGGGCAAGCGGTGAGAATACATTTAGGTTTTCCCAGTTCATGGCATTGTTGTTAAAAAGAGCCTCACCAGATAACTTGGTTTTGTCCACATAGAAGCAAGTGACATATTTTTAGTTCTTCAATCAGGCTGCATCAAATAATTCATATGTAAAACAAGGATTTTTTTCACTCATACATTCAGCAGCCTACTACAAATAATAATCATTAAAAATATTTACAGTTCTCAAAGAACTTTGTGGATGACTTGTTTGTTTAGGCACTTTTAAAGTTTTACCTCTGGATTGAAAAAAAGACACGACCGAAACAACACTGCCCTTTAATTTGACAGTCTCCAAAATTATGAGCATAGTCAAAAAATTCACAAAAGTGTTAAGTTTGAATGGCATCTCTGGAGATAGCCTCACCCAACTTCCAGCTCAGAGTACGGTCACCTGAGTAGTGTGCCCGGGACTGACTAATCTGGTCTCTATGATGGGAGTGTCTGCATGAGCGGCTAAGGAAGAGCAATTGATGTCATTTACCTGGACCTCTGTAAGGGCTTTGGCATGGTCTCACGCAACATCCTTGTCTCTAATTGGAGAGATGGATTTGGTGGAGGATATTATTTGATGGGTAAGAGATAAGGTGGATGGATGCACACAAAGAGCTGCAGTCAATGATTCAAAGTCCAAATACAAAACAGTATCAAGTGGTGTACCTCCACATCAGGACCACTACTGCTCAATATCTTTATTAATGAGATCGACAATGATCGATAAAATCTCTTCCATAAGAAACTTGAGGATTAGCACTTGTTTTCCATTCTTTTTTCAGAAATATCTGGAGAGTGAGATTGTAACAATATTCCACTTGCACTACAAATACTGCAAATCTGTGTGCACCTGTGCACTTTCATTCACCTGCATAAACATAAAACATTAATAAACAGACTAACTTATGCTAATCTTGAATGGAACTGGTTTTCCAGTCCTTACTGATTCTTTGCTTTCTGAAAATATTACTGAGACTTGCTAACAAAGCACATGCTTCACTCACCTCATGTGCTAGCCTGCATAAAAATGAGTAATCTGCCACTGCCTAGTGTTAATGAAGATGACTGTATTACTTTATTGCTTGTTGTTATTACTTTAGATTTGCATAGCTTCCAAAATGTAGTCTCAACCCTTAATATCAAAGGGATGATTTGTGATTCATAACTTTTTTCCTACTTAAAGTAATAAAAAATTGGAAAATAATCTGTATTCAGACTCAAGTTTGTAAAAACACATGGTTGTCCATATACTACCACTAAAGTACTTTAAATTTAGGAGAAGTTTGCCAAGGTCCATTCACATATGCTAAAAAAGTCCTGCTTAGTGCTTTCGCTCAGTAAATCTGCTGAGTAAATAAAACCTTCATAGATTTTGTGGTCTCATCTGTCCTGTATTGTGGCTGTACTAGTAAAATCCTCTGACTGTGTAATCCCTGTGATGTCCAAAAACATCTTTACCTAAAAAGCACATATCCAAATTTCTTTTTCCAATAGCTAGATCTCGTATGCATTGACCCTCTGAATTTAGTAGGCATCATGAGGTAAATAAAGAATTACCCCTACAACACAATGCATCTTTATGGCATTTTTCAGACAGAGTATGCTCATAAACCCTGTCTGCTTAGTCGCGAAAACTTCCAGCTGAGCAAAATAGCAAACAATTTTAAGCTTAATTTCCATTATGTCCCCCACAAATCATTTCTATTAGTTTTTCCGCCAGATCAGCAGTGTCACTTGCTACAACAAAGCCAGATAGATTTATGAGGCCATCGAAGGCACATGGCCTCTTCCAGCTACAACAAGGTTGCAGTGCATGGCCACAAAAAGAGCTAAGGATTTCTAATACTCAGGCTCTGAAGAAGTTTTATTTTGTTCCAGTTTTTGTCAAGACTTGTTATAAAAATAAAGACAGGTGACAGAGTCCAAGTAAATCTAAAGTAGAGAAGACTTTTCCTGCTAGCAAGCAAGCAAGAAAGGAATCAGTTGAGTAGAATGATCCTACATCAAGTTAGAATGAGATACCGCTGGAGATACCCAGTGTACCAGAGTCTAACAAGCACTTGAAATTATAGCTTTTCCAGCTTTGAACACGAATTGTTTTTCATCTACAAGAAAATTGAGGAGACAGGACACCACCACTTTAATTTACCACAATAGCAAGTGTGGCAATTGTAATTCTCAGAAAGGTTTGAAAAATACTAAAGGTATATAATTTTATTTTGGATTCCTAAGTCTTGTCATTGGGGATAAATCTTTGATCACAAGCAAGTCCCACAGAGAAAAAGCTATGTTTGCTACGAGGATCAGCAATGATCCTGTTCTAGTTAAGTCATCATGCAATTTCTGGATGTAGATTGTCCAAGATTGAGAAGGCTGCTGTGATCTCTGAAATCTAGCATATCTGTGGCCACCAGGTTTACCTGAATTTTCATGTTTTCTCTATCTAAACTTTTTCCTGTACCTAATTCACTCATGCCTTATATCATAATCCAAATTTTACTCACCTCAGGCTCAAATCTTTAGATTTTGTTATAATCTTGCTTACTAGATTTGGAAAGCTTTCGACTAGCAGTTTTCTGTTCCTTATGTAGCTACTCATAGACAAAAGTCAAGTCTCTCTTTTGCCTCTTCTATGGGCAACTCACTTCAGCATACATTAGAAATGTCTGAGCAGACTTTATGTTAGTTAGTTTGAACTCATTCTTACACATTCTGCTGTGGAATCATGACCTGATTTCCCTCTAGAAACTTCTGTTTCTAGAGTATGTTTTTCCTTTTTCAATGATTTTTTCATTTTCTTGTTGATTGCACAGTATCAAACATAGTAAGACTTTAGAAGAAACAAACATTTTACTTTCTATTCTAGAATTATGAAATTTATTACTCTAAACCCAAACAATTTCTGTACCAATACCTTGTACTTTCAGTGTTTGTAGGGTTTTTTGGTGTTTTGTTTTTCCTTTTTCTTTTTTTTTCTTTTTTTATCTTTTTTTTTCTTTTTTTCTCTTTTTGTGCGGGGTAGGTGTTTCATTTACAAAACCTTTTTTCCCTTTCTCAGAATTCCCCCCATTCCCCAAAGTTTTCAGTCTATGATTGATTCAACAGCTATTAAAATCAGTTGGAAGATTAAGCTCATCTTTGGTGGGTTTTAGACTAAAAATAAAAGTCAACATGTATTTACACTATGATGCTAAGTTACAGTGTTAGTTTTTAGTACAAAGAAGATTCATTTCACCTAAAATATGTGTCTAAAAAGTTAGATGTCTAACTTGGTTACTCCCTTCATATATAATGGTATATAAGAAGTATCTTCACCAAATGACTCATAGCATCATAAAATAGGTGTCTAAGATGAGTTAGTTACCTGAGTCACCCTTTCTAAGTATATTTTTCTCTTCACTGACTATAGAAAGGATTATTATCCTAGATTTAGAAGAACAGCTTTTAGGTATTTCAGGAATGATTCATGTGCCTATACAGAGATGCTGAAGATTACCTGAGCCATCTTCATGGAGCGAACAGAGACAACACAGAAGTGGATGCCCACATCCATCTGCAGCACTCTGAGCACTTAAAGGTGAGGCTCCTGAAGTTTTGGGAGGGTAATTTGACCAGAACTATGAAGGCCATGGCCAGACTGGATGTATTCAGATGCAGGTTTTTGTGCCAAACCAGCCACTGAGCATCGAAGTGCAAAGACGTGCAAGTTAAAGCAACTTAATAGTGGATAAAAGTGAGGGCATGTCTCCTCAAGATTAGCACTCTGCCGCAATGCCGCTGGCGGGGACACCGGGCTCCTGCTCGTGGTTCCAGGGGCTGGCCAGGCTGCTCCGGGCGCGGGAGGGCTGGCAAAGGCCCTGTCTGGGTTCACCTAACCCACCGATGTTACAGGAGCACTGTGGAAGGAGAGACGAAGCAGAGAGGCTCCTCAGATGGTTTATTTGGCACCGGGGTCATGCCAGAGAAGCACTGGCACAGCATCTTACAGTTACATATATACCAACATGAGGGGGCGGGGGAGGGTACAAACATCCTATGGGATAGGGGTGCGGGGTTTGAATTTCACGGGCTTGCAGTGTATTGGGGGATACAGAGCCTTCCTGAGGGAGAAACCAGATACCGGGGTGGGGGAGGGGGGAGACGGCAGAGCCTGGCCATGAGACAAACCAAAACGTGGTCAACAGCACACGGCAACAGCACTCCACAAACACAGTTGTCCTCTATCTGAGGGGTGATATTACACAGTGCTCTGCTCTGCAGGTATACCAGTCACTAAGGCTATGCACTACATATTAGTTCAACTTGAGGCATATAAAATCAAGCATTAGAACCTCAAAAGTTCTGCCTTATCTAGCTGATTTCTTGAGAAGCCAACATTTCTTTTAATCCACCTTTCTTGAATTAAATCACCAGAACAGTGAAGCAAGGATTAAAAAAATTCTCCTGTAGTTAAAATAAATTGTCTGACCACTAGAATCATGATTCATTTTTTTCCTTTTCCTCCTTCCTTTCTGCTCAATAAATAGTAATTAAATAATTCAAAGTAGAAGAGTTTTGCATTTCCTTTTGGCAACAAGAAGAATGAGCTCAAATAGACATGTTTCAGTCTCTTCCCACTCAGGAGGATCAGTTCTGGTTTAGGCACTTAAATCAGGGACCTAGTGAATAAAAATCAGCTCTAGCTGAAGATTGTTTCTTGAAGCTATGCTAAGGCACATGGAGGACAGGAGGTGATTCGAGACAGCCAGCATAGCTTCACCAAGGGCAAATCCAGCCTGACCAACACAGTGGCCTTCCTTCAGTGGAATGACTATATCACTGGACAAAGAAAAAGCCACAGATATAATTTATCTGAACTTGTGTAAAGACTTTGACATAGTGCACAGAACATCCTTCTCTCTAAATTAGAAAGACGTGGATTTGATGGGTGGACTGTTAGATGAATTAGAAAGTGATTGGACAGTCACATCCAGAGGGTAGTGGTCAAAGGCTCAGAATCCAAGTGCACATCAGTGAAAAGTTGTGCCCCTCAGGGGTTCATATTGGAACCAATATTATTTAACATCTTCATCAATGACATTGATGAAATTATTGAGTGTACCCTCAGCAAATTTGCAGGTGACACNTTGCAGGTGACAACAAGCTGAGTGGTGCAGTGACACGCCTGAAGGACAGGATGCCATCCAGAGGGATCTGGACAAGCTTGAGAAGTGGCCTATGGGAATCTCATGAGGTTTATCAAGACCAATGCAAGGTGCTACACCTGGGTCAGGGCAACCCCCAGTATCAATCCCGGCTGGGGATGAACAGATCCAGAGCAGCCCTGCCAAGAAGGACCTGTGGGTGTGGGTGGGTGAGAGGCTGGATATGGCCCAGCCATGTGCCCTTGCAGCCTGGAGAGCCAAATGTGTCCTGGGCTGCATCCAAAGCAGCGTGGGCAGCAGCTGAGGGAGGGGATTCTGCCCCTCTGCTCTGCCCTGGTGAGACCCCACCTGCAGTGCTGCATC
>VYZT01010507.1:88584-127139 GCA_013400735.1 Pomatostomus ruficeps
GGGATGACAGTTTTCCAATGAGTTCTGGGCAAAGGCAGAACATATTTGCATTAACCTATTAACGTAACAGAACAGGAGAAGTTTCTAGTGACTGTTGAATAGTAATACGTGTTGAATATTAAAATAACAGAGGTGGAACAGAATCTTTGATTGACAGGGTTAAAACGTGCCAGTGAGGGAATTTCCCCCAAGCATGCTGCCTCCACTTTCCTCAGATTCACTATCCTGGGAAGGAAAATCTGCCCAAGTTATTTCTTCAGTTCTCATGGAGGCAGCTGGTTGGATCACTGCTACAAACCCTATGTGCATTGCTAGCTCATCTCAAATGTGTTTAAAGTGCATTAGATTAAACTTTTTTCACTGAAACTTAAAATAATACATTGTCTTACATTTATGATGAATTAAGTGTGTAGGTAGCAGCATACAACAGATGATTGACAATGGAGGTCTCTGCAGAGATTCTCTCTACCTGCTACCCAACCTTGAAGCAATTCAGTTCAGAATTAAGACACCCAAATGCAGGTGTTTACACATAAATGTCTGTAGGTATGCTGTTTCTTAAATTTTCCTTACATTCAATGGACCATTTTTCAACAGAATCAATCAAAATTAAAAGAGTAACTCAGCTCACCATTAAATAGATATCTGGTAGTATAATCTGAATTTGAATTTTGAACACTATCAGTAAATATCAACAATTGAACCACCACCATGAGGTGATTATTTGTCCATTCTGACTGCAGAGAGATCCTAGACCATTAGATTAGCTCAGAAGCCTAATTCTTACATGGCTGGAATCAGATGAGATCAATTTCATTGGTTTTATTGCAAGCTTTTTCCTTTGTCTCACCCTCATACTCATCCTTTGGCCACTGTTTCTGCAAACTTCTCTGCTACATTGTGAGTAAGCTGCTAGAATTGTTGGCAGTGGTTGAAAAAAAATGGGGACATATCCTGATTGTTTTAATTTATTTTCTTAAGTTTCTTTAGACCATTTTCAAAAGAAAGAGGTAAACAGGTCTTGGCTTCTCAACGGAAAAATAATCTGATAAAGTGCTCTTTTTCTAACATGTATTTTTGGTTGCTCAGCACAGTCAGACTAGGGAAAAAATCTTTGAAAGCAAAATGACTTGTAATGATGAATCACAGCTGAGAGAGGGGATATACCAAATCATCCTCTTGGCTGTATTGATTTCAGTGTACAGACAGCTCAATCTCTGATGTAATGGGAAGCACTGTCCACAGCACTTCCCTAAGGACTAAGAGGCTTTATGCTATTACATGAATGTCTCCTAAATGAGGATGAGGATTAATTTTCAGAACTCTGAAACAAAAACTATAAGTAAATTTTGCTCTCTCACACTCAGTTGGATCTGTTACATAGAAACTCCCACTACTTCATTCTCTAAATTGCAGCAAATTGGCCGTGACTTTTTGAAAGCTGGCCTTATCTCATGCAACCCACAGATAAACTATTTTATTTTGTATTGTTTTTATAAATTAAATGAGAAAATTATACGAATTAAAGTCCCCCCCAGTGTTCTGTTGAAATATGCACCTAGACATGCTGAGTTGGGAAAAATATGAACACTTGATCCTTTTTCTCAAAATCTGACATAGACACCTGAAGACAACAATGTTTTTTTCAAGTGATACAGGGTTTAGGATTGTGTTTTTACTGTTGGAGAGTCATTGATTAAATTTAATACAGCACAATTTGAGATCTAGTCAAATCAAGCACAAATCTTTTCCACAAAGAAATTCTAAGAGTCCACTATATCCTCAATGATGTTAGTGTTCAAATATATATATATATATGTACCATGTATAGCACCTTCATGCTGAAATTCACAATCTCCATTTCCTGGCTTTGTCTTTCATCTTATTTGTATTTAGTTCACGGAGTGGAATATAATAATATGATGTGTTGAGAGCACTGAATGTCCAAATAAAATGTTTCAAGCAGCATGATTTTTATTGACTCAGCACCACTAAACTCTGACTTGGATATGCATAAAAATGTAGGCTGTTAAATTATAGGTTCATGTTTGATATTGTTAATGGAAATATATTTTTATGTATGCACAAATATGGACCAATGGCACACAGGAAAAAACACCATATGCTACTTAGATTAATCATTTATCTGAGTTAAAATAATTGTGTTATCCTGAAACTTTATCATTTATCTTTTGACTGAAATATGGAATTTTTTCTCTTTGTTGAATGTTTTTTGGTAGGTGTCTTCTTAGAGAGACTGACAAAGCAGACTCTCACAGAGTAAATTATAAACAAAGAGCAGTTTTCATTTTAATAGACACAGATATTTTTAAACTGAGATACCAACAGAGCTATGTTACTCTGAGTCTTTCATGAATAGTGTGTGAATTGACCTTCAGTATTACATCAAATACAGCTGAAATTCATTCAACATGCAACAACAGTCTGATGCTTCTATCACTCCACAGGAACCATGATACAGTTTCAGAATTGCATACAGCTTCATATACTTATGTTACTGAAGCATTCTTTTAAGACAGAAGTTTAATCTTCCTAGCCATCTTTGTGTTTAAACAGGCTGGCAAATTAAAAGGAATGCTGTTTGGAGAACAGCTGAAGAATACACTAGGAAATCCCAGGTGAGTTTCTGATCATGCATGAGATACTGCATGACTGACAGGCTTGTTCTTCCTTCATGTATGATGCATATAAAAGATCATGTTGGGTGACTTCAAACAGTAGGTAAAAGTCATTCAGAAGTTAGGAGACACAGATCTGTAGGAGTTTCTCTATTTATGGCACTATAATAAGACCACAATTAGCCATGCTTGGTATGGGCATGGAATTTATGTTCTGATTTTAAAATTATCATATAAAAATATACAAATAAGAAAATATACTTTAGTGAAGTTATGGACTGGCCAACACCTGACAGTTGCCATTTAAATCTTAAATTGTGCCCACAACTGTCACTTTCCATATATATCACACAGGGTGGAGAGTGAGTGACATTCCTGTCTGACTAGTGTTTAAAAACTATCTAACACAATCCACCTTGAAATCTAGCATGGAAGACCACAAATACTTACAGCAACATGAGACCTTTTCTCCCCACATTTAGTGTGTTATGCACTTGTACCCTAAGACAGTCAAAAGTGCTTGCAAGGAAGTTCCCTGTTACATAAATTTTCTTAGAAAATTTAGTATAGCTACAAAAAAGGAAGGGATTCTACAGTGATTTTACATTAGTTTCACCTTCATTTGAATGCTACAGGAATTCAGTATTACTGGATTACAGTATTACTGGATTACAGTATTACTTAGATTGATAAGTCTCTTAGGAACTTTGTATTCTTCATCATCATAAAGTCTCAGACTGAATAAGAGAACTTTGGGAGAAAAGACCTTGCTAAGTATCTTTATCCTGCTACAATTAATAACACTACTACAATATTTTGGTCTTGCCTATTCATTTACTTGGAACATTTTAAATATCATCTTTGTAACTCGGATCCCTAAAACCTTGATTTCCAGTCCTTGCTGTAAAAAGCAGGTAATAATTATAATACTTCTTCTAAAATTCTGTTAAATATTCAACTTTTCCATCTCACAAAACCTCCAGTTTATAAAGGAAGAAACCAGTGTTTTAAATTTTCCAAAAAATAACTTCTACATGGGCTGTGTTGTACTTTTAAATGTCTGCCATTTATTTCATGATAATAATGATGAACTTGAAATAGTTCAGCTTCCAAAACTGGCTTGACCTGACCATAGGACTTTGTGAGAGGATGAGCTAAGATTGTGGGAGAGAAAGGGAGAAAGAACAAGTGTGGAAAGATGGCTAGGGGTAAATTAGAGGACACTGTGGAGTTATATTTGCATCCTAACAGAAATTATAATGGTACTGGAATTATAGGGTAAAATCCAGTTGCTGCTCCCTGGCTGGAATGCAGTTGGTATGCTCAAAACCTGTTCCACAGTGATTCCCTACACACACACTCCTGCTAAGGGGGATGGAACGGAGGGTAGAGCTGAGTGGAGACACCGTGGCCAGGCTCTGTTGAAATCCTTGAAGGGAGGGGAACTCGATGGTCCTTTGCAGCTGATAAACCACATAACACCTGTCAGGGCAGAAAGGGGAGGAGATGTCCTGCTGCTGAGCCAACAACTGTGGTGAAATCTCTCTCCTCAGATGAACTTGGTTCATTGTAGCCTAATTGTAATATTAACACACACCTCCATCCCAGTGTTACTCATCTCCATGGTATGACCACTCCTCACTGGGCATGTGCTTTAAATTCTTTTTGACTCTATCTATAAAAACAAAGTGAGAAAATTTTACACCAATCAGTAACAAAGATATGTATGTCTGGAGTCATTCAAGCTCCACCTAAACACAGGGAAATAGTGTAAAATCAAGTTGAGAATGGGGGAAAAGTTAGGGAAGACTCCATTGTAACTGCTGGGAACAGTCAAAGGGTTGAACCTCTCTTCTCCCCCACAGGGACACTTATCATATAAGAATCATACTCTGTGTGCACTGAATGTTTTACTGGGGATTAGAGCTTGTCCATGTATTACTTTGAATACATTTTTGCAGTCAGATACTATCACCAGCAATCTGCAAACTGTAAGTTGTCACAATTTTACATTAATAAAGAATAATATTCCGTAAACTGTTAGTATGAGTCCTTCACATGGGCTGGCAGTCCCCAGCAGTGGGGAACATACTGGAGTAAAAAGGAACACCTGCTGAGGGGTTTCCCTTTTGCTGCTGGTGCTTTTCCCTGAACAAGTCAGTCCTGCCCTCCCATCCAGCAGGACTGCTCAGTGAAGGGTCCCCATAACGGGATGCTGACAGACTGGTTGGGGACAAGGGCTCAGCTTTCCTGGGATGCTGACAGACAAATTAAGGCATGCATAAATCTCCCCACACTAAGGGTTGAGGAAACCTCCCCTTTTTACATGACAAACAAGCATGACCGGGGATTTCTTTTTGGAACTCCGGATTTAAATATGATACTTTTGGGCTGGTAGAAGCTAGAGTATAGCAGTAGCACACAGAATATCAGATAAAGGTTAGAACACAGCAGTAGCAGTATGAGTGGCCAGCGGGGAACGGTTCAGTGTTGCTGTTGAACCGCTAGCCGAGTGAAGAAATCGAGACTGTCGAGTGGCATAAATCTGAATTTATTATTTAATTATGAAACTTATATAGACTTTTCAAAGGTCGTCTGGATTGGGTCAACTCAAAACCTCCCCCTAGGCCAATTGGCCAGGTTAGAACCACCCATCTTTCTCAGAGACCGTTTCAATAACATGTAAACTTTATCTTTATTTATAAAACACAAGAAGAAGAAGAGAAAAATTCCCATGGGAAAGAATCTGTGTTGCCACAGTTCAGATATGGAAAGAGAGCAAGACCTGGAAGAGGGACTGGATGGGTGAGACCAAGGCAGGTCTCTATTGTAAACAGACAATAGAGAAAAGCAGCTAAACCATGCTATTGTTTTTGTCAGGGCACAATGTCTTTGTGCACAGATTTGAGAGCTGACTGAAGAGTATAGGGTGTGACCATCCTGGCCTCAAATCCCATGATATCTCCAGATGTCTTGGACTCACTAGAAAGGCTCAAAGTTCCAGCTTGTCCCAGGCATCTTTCAAAAGGTATGTGAGTACCTCTGTGATTATCAGTTGGTTCCTGTTTGTGCATCCCCGGGCTGCCTGCTGTCATGACAGCTACAAACACCAACTCTACATAGGGGTGAGAATTCCTGCATCCAGACATCCAGGCATTACATACTCTGACCTCAACTTTAGGCACCTTTTCATTGCTGATAACAAGCTGCCTTACTGGGGTGCACACCTAACAGTCTGACTCTCAGGCTGTGTATCTTTCCCTTTATATATGAACATCAGGATTGTCATTCTCAAAAGGAACATTATCCATTAATAAGGAGTCAACAAAGGCCTTGCTGTTGATTTATCTTGCTGACTGAATATCCTACCATGCATCAGAAGCATTCACTGGAATCTAGTGACAATTTGGCTAGAGAAATATCTGTCCTAAAATATGACACTGCATTCCTCTAGACTGTGCAGAAATGCCCAGAACACAGGCAGAATGTGTTGCTACCTGTCTAGGGAGTTGTTCATTTGCTACTAATGAAAAATATTTCAAAAAGACCATGAAGTAAGCATCTCATTAGCTAAAATTAGGGCCTGCCTTCTTAAGAACAAAGTGAAGAAATCATAAGAAATCATTAGATTATGGAAGTTCTGACTGAAAGTGGTATTTTCAAAGTCATCTGACATAAATGAAGGAAATGACATCTATTGTTTAATCAGACTAAATGTCCCCAATAAAACTATGTGCACTGACAAAAGATACTGTATACATCTACAACACATCTGCACCAATTTCTCTGCATAAAAATAGAAACATGTGGGCAGCATTACATAATTAATTCTGTAGCTGCTTCTCAAACTTCAGTAGTAATCTACAAAGATCTATGAAAAGTATTTGACCACCTTATGTGTTAACATGTACAATAACATTCTGCATTTTAGACAACCTTTTCTCTAAACCTCATAAACCTATAGAATCCTTACACACATCATCAGTTTGATAGACTGAGGAAGGGATGGAGACCCATTCTTTGCAGAGATTCATCTCAAGAACAAGTGATGTTCTGTCAATCAGCAGTGCATACCATTTGCTTTTAACATAGTAACCTTTGTTTTAATCATTTGTCAAAGAGGATAAAAATACTCAGGGTAGAACTAGCATAAACAAATTACAGAATGGATGACATTGCAAAAGACCTGTGGAGACTGTCTAGTCCAACAGCTAGCTCAAAGTAGTGCAGGTAATTCAGGACTATGTGCACTTTGAGTTTGAATATCTCCAAGGATTTAGCCTCCACAACCTCTCTGGGCAACCTGTTGCAGTGTTTAACTCTCACTATAAAAAGTTTTTTTTTCTTATATTTAAACATCTTTTTTCTGTGTTTCAATTTTTGCCCATTGCCTCTTGTCCTGCCAGCAGGCACCAATGAGAACAGTGCACTTCCCCTCTTCTCCATTTCCTCACATTGATAAGATCCCCCTGAGCCTTCTCTTCCCCAAGCTGAGGAGTTCTAGTTCTCTCACACTCTTGTCTCCATCTGACAGATGCTCCAAGCCCTTAACACTCTTATGGCCCTTTGCTGGACTCTCTCCAGAATGTCTGTGTTCTCATACTAGGGATACCATAACTGGACACAGTACTCCAGTTTGGCCTCAGCACCACCGACAGAGTCATGACATTCTGCTAGGCCCATTTCTCCAGCCTGCTGAGGTCTGTCTGAAGGGCAGTACAAACAACTGGTTCCCCAACAGGGAAACAACCACTCTTCTCAGTTTTACATCGTCTGCGGACTTGCAGAGCGCAGTCTGCTACCCCATTTAAATCATAAAAGTAAATGTCAAACAGAAGTGGGCTCAATATCAATCCGTGGGGTATACTGCTAGTGACTGGTGTCCGGCCCAACTTTGTGTTGCTGGCCACAAGCCCTTTGAGCCCAGCAATGCAGTTTCAGTCCTCCTCACTGTCTATTTCTTTAGCCTGTGTCTCATCAATTTTTCTATTAGGATGTGACAGATTTAGTGTCAGCAGCCTCATAAAGTCAAGACGGGCAATAGTCACTGCCCTCCTCTTATCTACTGACACAGTCATTTTATTGTGGAAGACTGTGAGGTTGGAAAGGTATTATTTCCCCTTTGAAAATCCATGTTAATGACTCCAAATCATATTCCTGTCCTTCATATGTTTGGGAATGGTTTCCAGGAGCATTCACTCCATCACCTTCTGAGGCATTGAAGAGAAACTGCCTGTCCTGTAATTCTGTGGATACTCGCTCTTGCCCCTCTTGAAGATAGGAGTGTTATTTGCTGTCCTTCTATTGTCATGAGCCTCCCCCAGTTACCGTGACCCTTTAAATATAATTAAAAGTCACCTACATGGGCATTGGCCAGCTCTCTTCACACTTATAGGAACATGCCATCAGATCCTGTGGGCTTGTGCATTTCCCATTTTTTGGAAAGCTGGGAAGAGACACAGCCTGGAGAGCGGTGACCCCAACTGACCAAAGGGATACCCCACACATGTGGCATCATGTTCAATATATAAAGCTGGGGGAACAAGGAGGAAAGGGGGTACATTTGGAGTGATGATGCTTCCCAAGTCACCTTTATGCATGAGGAAGCCTGGCTTTTGTGGGGATTGCTCAACACCCACTGGCTGATGGGAAGTGATTAATTCTTTGTTTTGCTTAGCTTGTGTGCACAGCTTTTGCTTTCTCTATTAAACTGTCCTTATCTCAACCCATGAGTTTTCTAGCTTTTACTCTTCCAGTTCTCTCCCCACCCCACTGGTGCAGGACTGAGAGATCAGCTGTGTGTTGGTGCCTGGTTGCCAGCTGGGGTTAAATCAAGATAGAGCTACTATGATGATGTATATTTTGTTTTGACCATTTGGAGGTAGAATTTCTAGTGAGTTCTTCCCACAAATGATATAAATATTATGTCTGAAGCCCCCTGAAAAAAACTGAGAAAGTAAACAACACTGGTTACTCAGTAATTAATATTCCCCCATTTGAAAAAAAAGCTTTCTTGTATTTGAATGGGCAAAATAACTACTCTCTCTATATAACTGTTAGAATATTTCATAATTCTGTTTTGTAGTCTATGATAGAGAAGTCCAGCTGCTGGAAAGTTTTATCTCTTGCCCCAGTCATGATATTACCATCATCATCACCACATTACTGCTGTACTTACCATCTTACTCCTCTGGCCATTTTTTTCTAGCAAATGCAGCAGGGTTTCCTTGCAGAGGAACCTGGGGGGCTTGACTAAATACTTAACATGACAGGGAAAAGAAATTGGGGTCGCCATCACATTTTCTCAATTTTAGTCTTTTTAAACTTGATCCTGTCAGAGGCTGCAGCATTTATGGGCCACAAAAACATCTGGCAGAACTTCCAAGATAAGGCAGAAACTAATAAACCCAACTCAGCAACGGTGCTGAAATCAGCTCCAACTGGGTAAAAGGAAATTCTGGCAGGGGCAGATCTGCAACCACTAACTCAGGAGCCACCGACACAAGAAACCCATTGACCCAAAGGAAGAGAAACACTGAGCATGGGGACTAATTAGCATGAGAGGTGAGAGAATCATTAACCAACAGAAGACAGAATGCTAATTAATAAGAGAACTATGTAACTTGTAGCCAGTGAACAGTTATCTCTTTGTTTACTAAAATGTATAAATAGTAAAAAGTTTTGATAGTTAGTATGCTTGATTTGAGGAATTCCACAAGCACCCAGGCTTGCACAACTGTGAAATAAATAATCAATGTCTCACGTAAGTGTTAATTATTGGCTTGTTGCACACCGGTTAGCAAATACGATTTTTGCAGACAACACATGAACTAAGATCTCTTGCCACAGGTTTACAATCTGAATAAAAATTTGACCATGAAAACATACTGGAATGTTAAAAATTGCCTCAAATCCTTACATAACTTGCTTGCAAATGGGGATTAGCAGTTACCTTTACTTGCCAGCAGATGCTGGCAGAACACTTTTTCCCTGGGGAGGTTTCTCTCCATCTGCAATTTTAAATAACTTTGGATTCCTCTTTTGATCCATTTATCAACAAAGGTCAGAAGCAAACGTTTTGTTTTATGTTTCAAACCAGCATCCTTGTAGGCAAAAGAGAGATTATCACTGGGTAGTAGATATGTGTGCTCACATACCCTTACTGTTTTTCATACTGTAGTTTGTTGCTTTTGTCCAGTCAGCACAACTTCTGAAAGAATGGTTAAGTTTCTCACATCTACTCAGTCTTGTGGCTGGTCAATCAGGATATTCTACTAGGAAATTGAAGTAAGATGTTAAAAATGCTGGGAAGAACAGAAAGTCAGTTCTTCAAATTCTGAAAGTGTGCACATACCTCTAAATCCTTAAACTCTAACCTTTAGCCTAGGAAATTGTGTGCCAGGCTCATAAGTAACACATGGATGGATCTCTTCCCCTCCTCACTGAGTATCTTCCTGAAGAACAAACATTAGCATTGTGAGTTCTGTGTTGGACTCTGGGCTGGGCTTACATGCCAAGTGTGTATTTTTTCCTATTGTGGAGCCCTAAGGGATGGTTCAGTTGCGTCAAGATAGGACAAGCAAGAAAATTACTATGAAGGTGTTCTTCCTTACACCTTTACCTGCCCACTACTTCCTCATGTAGAGACATTGTGAATTTCAGGTAAACATCAAGGTAAATTTACAGCTCTGGCATCTGCTATATCATTTACATGTATACACTACAATGTCATATATGTTGGGCTTGTAATGATTGATTCTGTATTTATAATATTCCAGCTGACAGATAACACAGTTGAACAGATTGGAAAGATATTGTGCTCTTAACAGTCTGGCTTCTGTGATAAAATAATACATTAGATGAATGACATATTATGTTTTGTATTGATGTCTCAGCACAGTTTTATATTTCCAGTATTACCATTAGGTAAGCAGCCTTCACAGTATGTCATTATTTACAGTCACGCAGTATCTTCGAGGGTAGCATCCAAGAGCAGATGTCAGACATTCTAGCCTTGCAACAAAAACCTCCAGCATATGATAAACATACATAAGGAAATGTTCTTAAGAAGGCTGTCAGGTCCCCACCTTTCTGGAGCCTGTGAGCCACATGGCACCCAATTGAGTTAATGGAAATCTTTCCATTAACTTCACTGAGCTTTGGATTAGAACTTTCAATTTCTGTAGTAGTCCTGATCAGCCACTATACAAATGTTAATAAGATGAACTGAACAATGCCCTTAGAAGCTGCAAAGACAGAAGATATTGTTTCATCCATCTGTTTCTGACAAGGATGAGGTGCCATGATGGAGGAATGTAAGGAGATACCATGCAGTGTCTCAAGATGGGAAATGAAAATGCTCATTATACTCTTTAAAAATCTGAAGGGATTTAGATGGATGAGTTTCTATTGGCTCTTTAATAATTCCTCTCAAGGATAAATCCATGAGAGGAATTAGAATGGCGATAATGACTGTGGTTGATATACATTTTCTGAAACTTCTTTCCTGTCAGAAGCATGCCTATAGGCTTTTAAGCATTTTAGTACGACTCCTGAAATGGAAAACCACAAATTAATACTTGGAAATAAGTAAAGTCATCACAGATTATAATTTTGAATTCTAAAAAAACCCCTATTTTCTCACAATGCCAATTCATTGCTACAGCAAATTCTGGATAATGAAGATATAAAAATGAGTTCAAATTTTTGGTGTATTTTTAGAAGAAATGTCCTTCTAACAGTATTAAAAACAATGGTATGGATACTGAGCCTTCTAACAGTATTAAAAACAATGGTATGGATACTGAGCCTTCTGAAGTTTCTATGAAAAATGTTCATGTCAGGACATACTTAGGAATACTATTTCCTAAGCACCCACTCATGGCCTCTATCACAGAATGGCTTAGATAAACTGGATGTCTTGATTTTCAGTGCAATCACAAAACTGTCTGCTACTGGGTCAAATAGCACATCTTGAACGTTGTGATTTTCAGGTAGAGAGACAGAAAAAAAGGAATATAGAACCAAGACATTTAAAGACATAAACAGAACAGTTGTGCATTACCTGGAGGTGTCTCACTGACATACATAGTTCATGTTACTCTTTTGCAACAGAACACATCATGAAAACATAGTAAAAAACCAACTTACTGAAAGCAAATGTGTCAGTGGGCTAGGGGGAAATCCCCTAGCTGCCACATTCTAACCCTGTCAATCATAGATTCAGTTCCACCTCTGTTGTTTTAATATTCATTGTATTGTTTTACTATTCAACAGTTGCCAGAAAGTTCTACTGTTCTGTAAAGTTCATAGGTTAATGCAAATATATTCCGCCCTTGCCCAAGACTCATTGAAAGCTGTCATCTCCCATCAACCTGTGATTTGACAAGAACCTTGGACCCCACCTTATCACCACCCCTTTCCTTTCTCTATAAAACCCTGTGTAAAGACCCCATCGGGGTCTGTATCCTGAAGAAGAACATCATTAAAAGTCTGAGTAACTGATCAGAGAGTCCGTTCTCTCTTCTTTACCCCTACCTGCTTCAATCTACATTGGGTTCACTGCCTTCACTGCAAAGCAAAACCTAGGTACAAAGATAAGCGAGGTAAGATAAGGCTGCTGCTACCGAGTGGCAGCCAGAGTGCTCACCTGACCAAAGCGCTGGATCACAGCAGGCATTGCAGCATCCAAGCAGCCCTGCCAGAACCCCAAGAAGCATTACAATAAAACTAGAATAGAATTAAGTTTAAGGTAAGTAGTCCCATATGTCTATACTTGGTAAGGTTTTGTCCATTAGGTTGTCATTTGTCAAGATCATATGTCTTGAAATATATATATTGTTTATATCTTGGAAAACTTACAAATTGCTGTGTTCCTCCTTCAAGCAGGAAAGCCTGGGTGGAAGAAGTTTCTCACTGTTCTCATGTTAAAACTTCCTGTATAAAAAGAGAAAAATGTCATGATACCTGTTGGTTTTGTGAATCCTCAAATCATTTCCTAACAGGAAAAGAGAGGACACTTCAGAAAACAAAAACCTTCAGACTATTATAACATGAAGCATTGGTGATACTATGGTTATCTATTATTGATTTCATGTTTGTTTATCTGTACACTTCCAAACTGATTTTCTTCCAATATGTAGTATATTTTGTAGTATAAAAACAATTAAGCGATAGGAACAATCTCTGTCAAAATTGTGAGAAAATGAAATCACACATTTCATTTTTGAGCAAGATATGATTAAAAAAATTATTTTAAAACAAGAATGACTGGATGAAATTCTGGTATAATTACACTGAATACCAGACTGAATTAATTCTGTAATTTTGTTAAAATATGATAGATTCCACATGGGAAAATTAATTTGGAAATTTTAAATATATAGAGCTTGACATGCCCTGTTGAAAGAATTCAAAAAGTCACATGAAAAATTTAAGAACACTGTTTGGGTTCCAACTAGTCCCTTGATTCCTTGACAACTAGAAAGAAAAGAAATTCCTACTAAATGGAAAACTACTGCTAACTTTGATGTAGCCAGAATCACACTGTATCTGCTCCATATGGTTTTGCAATTGTAGGTGTATTTCCTTGTTTACAAAATAGTCATATTTCTATTTTCTTCTTCCTATTTTTTGCTTCTTCTAATATTTTGCATAACAAAATCAGCTGCATCTTTTAGGCTACTACTCACACTGCAAGCTCATAAGTGAAATATTTTCACAAGAAGTTAGTATCAGCACTGAAATACATATTTTTCAAAGAAATTTAATGAAGAAACGTAATATTTTTCTCCAGAATAATTTATTGGCCATCTTAATGTGCTTATGACCATAATTAAAAGCATAACAGCTTGATAATGATCGCAGCATTTCATTTAACCTATTATCTCTTTATGTATTAATTTTTCCTCATTTTGTGACTTAGCATCAAGAGTTTTGCCATAATTTCAAATGAAATAATTTTTAGAGCCATATAATTTGCTCTTGCTCTTCTAGTGAGCTTCAGAATAAATCTTCCTTTATGTTACTGATAGTGAGTCAGACATCTCTTTGGAATGCTCTCTTTGCATGCCTAATCAGAGTTTCTGGTGGTCATTTGTTTACTTATTTCACATAGAACAGCAAGAGCAAAAGGTTATACTGGACATCAAATCTACTTAAACATTGAAATGCTGCAAACCTGTTGGTCATCTGTCCATGGATGATAGCTAAGTCACCATAATTACATCATAGGACTGTCTCATCTCTATTCCACAACTTTCTGTTCATCTACCTATGACAGATATCAAAACCTGACAAGAAACCCTGTCTTAATTCAAGACAGAAATTCTTCCTTAGGAATGATCTTCCTATTAAAAACTGGAAATAGCAGTAACACATCAAGGTAATCAATGCAACAGTAACATAAAAATTCTGTTTTTCTCATATAACACATACATATTTGGGAATTTTATAGGAAGTTAAGTTTTGGAAATAAGCAATTTGTCGTACGTGGGCTTCCCCACTGTGACTATTATGTGGACAACTTTGTTTCCATGTGCTTCTTGCAGGAAGACAAAGGATTGTGGCATTTTTACTTTGGTCAGCAGAGAGACCCCCACCCAGCTGCTCTCTCATTCTCCCTCCTCAACAGAATGAGGGGAGAAAATAAGGTGGAAACCTCATGGATCAAAGTAAGGGCATTGAGATCATTTAACAATTAACATCACAGGAAAAAGAGATTCAGCTTAGGCATAATTAATTTGATTTACTGCAAATTCAAAATATAGTGGGATATTGAGAAACAAAGGCCTCACCACACCCTCCCTTTTCCCAGGTTCAGTTTCACTACTTCATTCCTGACTCCTTTATGTCTTTCTCCTAACCCCAAGTGGCACAGGGGAATGGGGAATGGGTGCTGTGATCAGTCCAAATGAGCTACTCTCTGTTGCTCCTTCCCTCTCCCACTTTTCCTCTCTGACAGTCTTGCAGGGTAATCGTGCTCCAGCATGGTGTCCCCACTGGCTGCTGCTCCTTTAAGGAGTCTGCTCCAGCAGGGAGCAGCATATATCCATGGCTACAGCTTCCTTCAGAACACACGCACTTGCTTGGTGTGGTGTCCTTCATGGACAGCCTGCATGGTCCCCTCTGTGGGCTGCAGGGGAACCACCTGTGTCACCGCAGGCTCCTCCACGGGTTGCAGGGGAATCTCTGCTCCGGGGCCTGGAGCAGCTCCTCCACCTCCCTCTATTCTCACCTTGGTGTTCGCAAGGTTGTTTGTCTCATCTGCTTTCTCCTCACCACCTTTTGTGCAGTGTTTTTACCCTTCCTTATACCCACTGTCCCTGAGGTGCGCCCTGGTGGGTGGTTGGATCCAGCTGGAACCGACTGTGTCTGGCTGGAACCAGCTGTGTCCAGCTGGGGTAGCCCCGGCCTCCCCTCATGGAGCCCCCGCAGCCCCCACTGCTGCCGGGCCTGGGTATGGGAACTCTGACGAGTGTCTCCAGGGAACATGGAACCAGCAGCTCTGAGCACAGACACCCTCTTCAGACAGGCAAAAGCCACTTCCCTGACTAGTAGAGCTTCTTTAAAGTATGCCTTTGAGGGTTACATATCTTTCAGACACCTTAATGATTTTCTGTCACTATGGATACAGCCTGCCTACAACTCTGTGTGGATACAGTGTGCCCAGAGAAGTGGGGCTCTGCAGTGAAAATGAGGATGATTTCTTTGTAACTGCACTGCTCACTGTATGATGGGGCCTGGGACCCAGGATGTTGTCAAGAGACTGTCATGGCTTGTCCAGCCCTCAGACTGTTGCCTCAGATTGCTCCAATGGCATGGACATGCTGGTCAGTAATGACATTACCAGGGAAGACTCAGAGTGTATCAAGCATGAGTATAAGGGTCTTGGGGGAAAGGTCAAGGGCATGGTGGCCCAGGGTTCTTTGTTTCCCTGTAATCCTCCTGGGTGAGAGGGAAGAGAAGAATTGGAAGGATCCTGTGGGTAAACAACTATTTGCAGACCTGGTATCATCATCAGGAATTAAGCTTTCATGACTATTTTTGAGGATTTGAGGACTCCTAGGAAGATAGAGAACCACTTGAGCAAGTGGGGCAAAATTGTCTTTGCCAGCTGGCTGGCCAACGTGCTGAGGAGAGCTTTTGGCTAGGAAAGGTGGAGAAAGGAGGTGATGATCAACAATCAGATGAGGAAATCAGGAATGGTTGACAAGCAAAGGATCCAGGGTGATGTAGTCAGGAGGCATATGGTAATCAAATCAAAATCATCATGGTAATCATTATGGTAATCATTGAAACAGGGCTGAAGACACTATGATGACATAAATAAGGGAATGATGAGAGGGCTGCGTTATGGGACAAGATGTCACACTTCTGGGAAATCAGCAAAACTATGGGCTGTACACTAATGCATGTAACATGGGGAACAAGCAGGAGGAATTAGAGGACTGTGCACAGTCTCTAGGCCTCTACACCACCCATTAAAAGAAAGCACTCATTCTGATGATTCAGATGTACTTTATAATTTTGTCTCATCTACAGTACTGTTGTTTTGAAGATACACCAATGAAGTGGTGCTAAACTGAACAGTTGCAACTTCTTAGACTCTGATCTAGCTGCTTTTGTTCTCTGATGTTTTGAATTACTTCTCTGTGGCTACAGCTAATGATGAGCTGTACAAATGTTGTTATGTTGGGTGGAAAAAGGAGATAATGGAAAAGAACAGATGTCCTTAGAGACAGCATCCTTTTAAAGTTAGGAGGACTATAACTGACATAATAGAAAAGGTTTAAGTCACAGGACACTTTCTTCAGATTTAAACTACAATCCTTAATCAAAACGATCTCATCCCATTTACACTGTCTAATATGTCTAAAGATACACAAAGTTCAGTTTTAAAGACAGAGATCAAATATATAAAAAATAGAGCTTTTGCAGATTAGTCTAGATTTTGAGGCAGCTCTTTTAACATGAAGATCGTTCTTTATCAGTGTATTGGATCTGAGCTGGAGCTCATTGTCACCACAGCAGTCCTCACAGTGCTGTGCTTTGTATTGATATCTAGAAAGGTGCTGATAACACACCAGTGTTTTGGCTACTGCTGAGCAGTGCTGGCACAGAATCAGTACTGTCTCTTCACGTGGGCAAGATTTTGGAAGGGGGAGCAACCAGGACAGCAGACCCAAACTGTCCAAAGGGATATCCCATACCATATGATGTCTGCTCAGATGCAAAAGTATTCATTATTACAATGCTTGTCTTCAGAGCAACTGCTATGCGAACTCAAGCCCTGCTTCCCAGCAAGTAGCTGATGGGAAGTAGAGAATAAAGTTTTGTGTTTTCCTGTTTCTGTGCCCAGCCCTTGCTTTTGAGTTTATTAAACTGCCTTTATCTTGATCCATGAGGTTTTTCCATCTTATTGCTTGGCACCATGGGTAAGAGCCTGGACCCATCCTCTGACACCTCCTTTCAAGTACTGACAGACATTGACAAGGTCCCCTCTCAGTCGTCTCTTCTCAAGTTTGAACAGGCCCATCTGTTCTTTGTAAGAGAGATGCTCCGGTCCTTTAATCCCCTTTGCAGGTCTCTGCTGGACCTGCTCCACTGGAGCTTCTTGGCCTTCTTGTACTGAGGGGCCCAGAACTGGATACTCCAGATGCAGCCTTACTAAGGCTGGGTAGAGGGGCAGGATCACCTCCCTTCAGCTGCTGAAAAAACTATGAGGCAAATGGTTTTTTGAACATCTCTACAGCCTAAATTGTCCCTGATGTGCTTATTTCCACTCCAACAAAGAGCTAAGAGGGATTTCATGTCTTATTCTGGAGAAATACTAGGAATGCAGTCCTTCTGTCTTTTCCTGATTACTGCAGACATGTGCGTACACATCCCTTGTGAAGTGTGGAAGGACTTTGTTCCTCAGTCTGAATGGGCCTCACATGGACACACACACACCTTAGAGTGACTCAGGCAGTTCTCTAAGAGTTGTCATTTTGCAAAAGGAAAGGACACTCTTCATATGTCCTGTAGACTCTTTCTGTATTGAAGGACTTAAGAATCATCCATGATTTCAAATTTCTGAAAAAATAAAGATTTCATCTAAGAAGTAAAGACCATTGATACCAGGTGGCTAGGACAATCTCTTGGAAATGAGGAGAGTTGTTTATCAAACTGGTGACTATCTAATATAAAATGTAGATGAAGAACAAAGAGCAGAATTATAATGGAGTTGCCTTCTCAGCAGAGATGCCTGGTCACTAAACTATGAAAGCACAGTCCATCCTCTGGTCTCTCTCTCACTCTCTTAATCTTGAACTATTTCTAGAACAGAAAAACAGCTTCTGTAAGGATGCAAAACGCCTGGTCAACACCACCCAAAGCAGCCTTAAAATAATATTTTCATGGAGATGTAATCTCCTGGACTACATGATTTCGCTTGAATAGCACATGGCATACAATTCAGGTTCTCTGCTTTCTTGATGGAAGCTGTAACTGTGTGCCAGTATATAGAGGGGAAGAAGGACTGAATTGAGCTTGGTTAAGCTTGGCACAAAACTGTGCTTATATTTGCAAAGGCTCCTGTTTGTACAGGGCACCTTGCACCAGCTCAGCATTGACCTAAGCCACACAGTGGAACAAAAGTAAAGGTTTATGCTCAGAGTTCTCTAAATTCATCTAAATGTTTTAAGCATGCACAAAATGGGAAAAGTGCAGGGAAATAAAGATTGCATGTTAATTAAGCATTTAAGCTGTTAAATTTTGTCTTTCCTAAATTAAGAAAAATATGAATGCATGAAAATATTTGAAAACAACTAAAACAAACAAACAAAAAAGTTTTGGCACCAGGCTGCTGAATGTGAAACTGGGGGCAGCTGAGAATTTAAATATAAAAAAGTAGATAGGATCAATCTGGGAAGTAAAATTGTCTACATAGAGGTAGGCCAGTTGGTAGAGCTAATACAAGTATTTTACATGTAAGGATATGATAGTTGTTACTGCTAAGAAAGAGCTCTGCACATTTAGACTGTGATGGTTTTAATTACTTCATCTCATCTGCATTAAAAAAAAAACCACAAATATTTATTCAAACAAGTGTGGAGGAAATATTAAAAATAGGCATTTTTATGCTTATATTTTTAAAGAAAAGCTCTCAGGTCTAGGGGGATTTTGAAGGTTGCAGGGAATTTTTTAATAAGCTTTCATAGGAAAAGAGCATTTTTATCTTATGAAGGCTACATGTCTTACTGAATGCTCTCAAATCCAGGCTTTTAAGGTAAGGGACAATTAAAGAGGCTCCAACTATAATTAAACTTCATCATGCTCAGAGGCAAAAAGACATAAAGAAACACACACTGTGCTTTAGTGGTCTAAGGTAAATATTAAAACAGAACTCAGATCTCCCAAAGATGAATTCTATTGGTTCTATTTAAACATTCAGAAAGATCTAATACAAATGAATAACTTCCTTTCAGATACCTAAAAAGAACTACAGACAAATAACCCTATTTTGGTTTCAAAGGCACACAATCAAAAACTTGGAAATAGCTACATTAAGGTTTCCTGTGCTCTCTCAGTTTAATTCTTTATTATATGTTCCTTTTTTTCCTAAATTTGTTCACTTGTAAGCAAAGCATGCAATGACACGTGCAATTATTTTTAAGTATGAAATTATCAGATATTTGTAGTAACACTTTTTTGTTTATTGACACTGAAATTGTGGGTGGAAGAGCAGTCTTGGGAAGACTTTCTTTTCAGCACCTGTTAGGATGCTAGGACTGAGTTCATATATTAAATACGTCATTATTACAACTGTGTTCTGTTGTTTAGGATAATTTTTATGGAAGGCAGGTGGAGAAACACTAATACTGAAATAATTTTAAACCAAAAAATTAGGAAGAAAATGAAATGTTAATAAACTCTTGTAATATTTCATGAGGTCTACAAGGAACTTTGTACTTAGTTCAACCCAAAAGTAAGTAACTTTTTAAAATGCAACATATATTGGTAACATAAACTAACATCTCAGAATCTAAAGCTCTAGTTCTCAATTATTCAAAATGAATATTTCTAAAACTGTCAGATAATAAATCCAATATTGCTTTAGTTACATAATCTAGGGTAATGGAGGAAATATTTTAAAACTCAGTATTTTATCATAGCATATAATGTATTTGTATATACTCTAGCATTGTGAAATGAAAGGTAGCACTTCATCTTGACATTTTATCTTGAAAGCATTTTCACAGAATTCACACAGAAAAAAAAAAGAAAAAAGAAATCAAACCTATACCTTTATTTTGGCCAGTAATTCTGATATTAGTGTTACTTTTTTTGTTTTGGTTTGGTTTTTTGTTTTTTTTTAATGAGCAAGCAAAAAAATGTAAGTAATTTTAGTAAGCATCAATTCTGGATTCTAAAGTCTCCTGGGCATGTTATATTATTTAATAACTCACTCAAGAATAGAACATACAAGGAAGCATCTGTGAAAAGATAAAAACTTAACTCTGATACAGAAAAAAATAACACCATTTTAATTAAGTTTGGCAACTGAGTACTGAATTTTTATTCTAAAGGTGAGCAGCAATCTTGTCTGAACAGTGAATTGGGCAGACAAAGTCTATTATTTAATGCATGTGAAAAGTTTTGACTTCAGACCATGGATTATTTTAAAACAACCATATTACTAGTAAAAAGACATTTGTGTATATTGTAATGAGGATATATACACATATATGATAAAGATATATATGTAAGATAACCTCTGTTTCATACATTTTTTTCTTAAATAGATTCCAACTGGGAGGGAATCTCATTATGCACTTCAGAAGTAAACTCACCACAGGCCACGTACCAGACAAGTCCTGTGGCTGAGAACAGAAACGGGGCTTAGCGCTGCACTCCCTGGAGTAGCACTGGCAAACTCCTGACACTGACGTCAACTTTGGTACCAGCAGAAATTTATGCTACTACCAAAAATGCCTAAAGTGCATTTAAAAAAATTTTTTCATTAGACATGAAAGATCTTTACTATTACACATTTTCAGATCCAGAGAAGGATCTGAAAAGCTAATTTATTTGCATTTGCAAGGCCTGTAAAGTTGGTACCACAGTGAAGGCCAACAATAATTCTAGCTAGTTCCTTATCTTTTTGAGATATTTGCCTAAATTTGGAGTTACAGTTATAGTTGGACTGAAGATCTAGTTTTATTTTTGGATTCTGAACACAGATACCAGAGAACATGAGAAAATAGCATTAAATGAGTTAGGGAAAGGAATTCAGCCTCTTAGTAAGGCTAAAGCTGGATTAGAAATAGATTTAGGGTCTCAGAAGAGAACGCTGAAGATCTAGGTTAATTTCTGGATTCTTCACTGCCTAGAGAGCTAATCCAGGGGTAGATAAACAGACAATGGCTTTTGCTTACTTTGGAGGCAGATGTGAACTGGTAGTTTAAGAAAAGCTGTAACATCACCCCAGGCGGGATGAAGGAGCATAGTGTTATTGGCAGCACTTGAAAAGCACAAAGGGCTGTCAAAGACTTGGTGTTAGAGCTGAAAATTGGTTTTGGTTAATTGTCTAGGAGTTATTGGGTTCTGGGTACAGTTATCAAAAGGATAACATTTAGCCCTAAGAATATGAGCAGAATTCACCAGCATGTGAAGGGTTTACCAGCAATGCTACTTATGACAAGTATGAATTCAGTATATCTGAAGAAAGCTTTGAATTAGCCTTTAGAACATGAAGAAGTAAATAAGATTTTTTTTTTTCAGGTTCCTGAAGCTCTGCACTCCAGAATGCACAATATCAGAGGCTTGAAGTGGGTCACATACACAATATGGTATAGTGCACATCTGTAGAGTACAAATAAAATTTACATTTTGTGAGGCAGTTTAACTTTGAAAGCAGAAACTGAATTTTTCTGTCTGTTGTGTGTGATTTACAGGCCTAGGATGATATGTTTAGCAGAGTCAAATAGGTCAGAATGAGATGGACCTGGCCAACAAGTCTATTGTTTGGTTTACATTTCATTTCAGTTCAGAGATTCAGACCAAGACATACTGAAGATGTGGGCTACATGTAACCCATAAGACTAACAGAGTCAGAGACAGGAAGTGTTAAATTGCTAAGACTATTTTTGGAAGCAGCAAAAAGGCCGAAAACAAGATCTGAAAATTGTAGAAACAAATTTCTTATAGTTGACCTCCTGTCTTTAAAATTCCCAACTGCAATAAATAACCTCCTTTTACCATCAATGTCCACATGAGTATTAGACAGGCTTTCCAAGACCATCCCTCATCTTGGTTTAGAAGATCCTGAACTGTATTGTTACCAGTTTGGCTCTAGAGCACTTGCTTTATAGCACCATGAAACAAGCAGAAATATAAGATAATAATAATAAGATATACAATCTAAATATGCTTCAAACCTAAAGAAATCTTACTCAGCCCTATTGCTAAACATTTATTCCAGCTCTGTGAGACTTATAGTTCCAGTGTAAACATAGATTTTGGGTATTGTATCTTCCAGTTCCTGAGACATCTACCCTTACTCTAGTCTTAACCACAGTTTTCCTTTAAACACCAGCTGTTTTAATCTATACAGACTGTGACAATTAAATTCTTTCAGCTGTGGATGAACTGTTATGCTCCCTTAAAATCATTACACCCATCCTAAATTTATGTGTAGCACATTTGAAGAAGAAATAAAATCATTTACCAGGCTAGTTGTGGGATCACCCTAGTTCTGCAAGAATTACACCCACAAAATTCCCAAAAGTTTTCAGCACCTCTTGTACAGAACCTACATTTCACTTTCAATTGTAAACCTTGTCTCAGCTATGCTTTAAGGACCCATAAACTCCTTTACAGAACCTCTTGGTCTTGTGTGCTCTGCTCAGTCTCACAATAAGCTTAATTTCTTCCTCTGATCCTCTCATCTATTTCTATTCCTAAAACTCGTTAGAGCAGTAAATTCTCCAACACAATCATCATAAAGACTCAAAAGAAGTAATTCACAACATTCGCCCTCATCCTGCTTCTTCAAATTACATCTTAAGACTTCAGTCCCTGCTGTTCTCACTATTACCCCATACCATAAAATTAGCCCCAGACTCTACCTTTTACAGAGAACTATGCTGCCTTCCCTTGCAGAACTAAACTTCTCATTCAGACCAAACTCAGCTATGATTTATCCAGTCCTACAAATTTCACAGAAAAGATAAAGCCATTATCCCAACTCTGTAGTCATTGTTACTGTAATCCTCCTTCTTTTTTTTTTAACTTGTTAACAGTAGACTGTTCCATAGGAAGGAGTCTCTAAGGAGTACATTCTAGGAGATAACTCCGTGGCTACCCCAACCTACTACTGTGCAGTTAAGACAAAGGAAAAGATTGTGGTTATGCCAAAATTCATTATATTGTCAAGGAATGTTACTTAGCAATGCTACTTGAGACTTGGGCTGGGACTGGCAAGGTCTTGTATCTTACAGTTAATTCCTAGGTTGTTGTAGGCTGATGATAAGTCTAACAATAAGATTTGACTTTGATGTTGGTAGCACTATTGGGAAGAGAAGATCGTAGAAATTTCAGGATATAGCCACAGTGCTTTCACCTGCTCTCCTGGCACCTCTAATGTCCCCCCTTCTCCCAATTTCAAGATTGAATTTAAGAATAGGAGTGATTGGTTTCTTGAGGTTATTGTTGAATCTTGATAAACATGCAAAAATTTGATGAAGACTCAGTTTGGAATGCCTGTATCCTTTTTCTTTTTTACCTGACATCTACCTTTAACCAGAAACAAAAACAAAGTTCTTCAACTCCTCTTAGGTCTGCATGGCTTGCAAGATGTCTTCACTATCAAGTTCTTCAGTACCTCTCCTGCCCGCATTAACTGCATCACTGTTCCTAATCCTTGGTCTCACTTTGCATCTATTAGTCATAACTGCCAGAGAATGAACCATGACTCTCCCACTCCTGTTGGCACCAGCTTTTTTTCCAAGAGTCTGAGCCTTTTTTCCAATACTGGATTATTAACTATTTGATCCCACTTTTTAACACTTCCTAATGTGGTGGGCACTATTATCTTACCTAAGGATTTACAGAGGAATGAGATCTCCTGGCTAAGTGTCTATGCTTTTGGAAAAGGTTTGAGGTTCTTAAATAAGACACAATAAAAACTTAACTTTTCCTGAGTTTTCAAGGGCCAGAAAGGCAAAACTTGAAATGATAGAGGTGGATAGGTTCAATGCAGTAATTTCCAGTCTATAATTCCCATCTATGGAATTCTCAGTGTTATTGATTTATTGAAAAATCTGTTTATGGTTTTAGTAATGGTTCTACTTAAAAGCATAACAGATACAAATTCAAAATAAGATGTGCTAGATGTGATACATGTAAATGTTTTAGAGCTGTTTATCTAGCTACTAGAAGTATCTTTTGGTATGGTAAATATGGGTTTGGGATGAATGTAGGGTTTTGATAAGGACCAGGGATAAGGGCCTGAACTGGAATTCAGCTCCTGAGCCAGCTGAGGCCTCCAACACAGCTCCTTGAAGATCTTTCACAAATCCTTCTGCAGCAATCTAATCCCAGGTTCCACGGCTGCACTGTATCAAAGCTGGCCTCAACCACAGGTGATCAAACACCTCGGAGAGGCGAAAGGAAAGAAGGGGCTGTTGTTTGCACTCAGTGCCCTGACAACAAGAGTGGGTGAGGAACACCTATCCAATCTTTTAGCAGTAAACTCTTACCACAAGAGCTGAATGAATGAAATGTATGCTAACAGAAAAGAGGCACCTAAGAAAGCAGATCAGCCTCACAGTTCATTTTTCAGTGTTATTCACTGTCAACATTGTTGCAGTCCATGCAAAAGAGAAGCCCCCAGGTTAGCCTGCTGATACTTCATCTGAGATAAAGACATTAAAAAGTCCCAACATACACAAACGATAGTTGTGGCACAGTCCATACACAGTCAGATCTCCTGTCACACTTTGTAACTAATATGGCTGAGATAATCTATTCCTGATCTAACTCTTCAATGTTCCTAACACCCATCTTTTGCTATTGTTTTACTCTATGCTGCAGGCTTTCTATATTCAGAAGTTCTGCAACCACCTGTATAGAAGTGTCCAAAAACATGCATGTCCATAATCCCAAAACAAATGTCTCTGAAAACTTCTGAGGCAGCTGCTTATCTTTTCTCTTATCCTGAGGACAGAATCTTCATGTCTTTTACTGTGTCTCATTCCTGCACTAGAACGTGCCAGTCAAATAATCAAAAACTTGCCAAACATAATAGATCCAGGTCCTGTACATTATAGTCATCCTTCACAATATGCCACAGAATTCCATCAACAACTTAATCTCTCTTAAAGAAGTAGAATACAGTGTTGGTTCATGGATACTCTAATAGCTCCTGAGAATGCTTTTAATGTTCAGATCAAGTAACTAGTAAGATCTAGCCTTCACTTTTAGTCAATGCTAGACCACATTTTGACATGTAACCTTACACTTCCTGCATGAATTCCTGCAGCAGGTCTGGGATTTTCCAAACCATCTTCCACAAACTGGACAGTTTGACCACCCAAAGGTGTCTGGATCACACTAAGCCGCTTGAAAGTTCTATAAATGCTTCCAGGTTACTCTCAGGCTGATTATACTGGGAGACAACCATTCCCTCTGAGTTACAACATAACTATATTTACCATGTGTGCTGGTTTCCTTTTTATTGCTGTCTGCTTATCAGAGCAACACCTTTTAATCCTTTTTACTTAGCCCTGGAGCCTCTGGTTTTTAATGTTCCTCCTGTAGCAATTGTTCTTACTGTGCCATAAGTTCTTGCACGTGCTCACAGGTTCTCAAAGCTTCTACTGGCTCTGCGGCTGCCACCTTTAACTTCACCTGTAGGTACATTTGCTGCAACTGTTGCTGGTGATGTGCTACTACCTCCTGGTTTTCTTACCAAGGAGCTCTTAATCTGCATCTTCTACTGGCAACAGCCTTGCTGCAGACATCCTCCCTCACAGTGTGCCTGTGGTCACCACAGGATTGCTGGTATCACTCCACTGAACAACTCTTGATCCCTGTTTCAATCCAAAGCCAATGCAGCAATGTTACCCAGGGAACAACAGAGCCCTTCTTCCTTGAGTAGACATTGTTTTTTTACTTATTACAGAAGAATCGGGACACACACAATACCAGCCCCACACTTTTAAAATCCACAAATACTTGAAAAAGTGGTATGCAAGCTATTCTACTCTTTCACTGAGGCAGGAACTGACAAGCACGTGTATATCATTTTATTATGGAATACAAACAGTCAATTTGCTCAATTCAAAAAAAGACACATGAACTCTATTTGAGGGAACTAACAAAATTACTTCTTGTGAGTCATCACTGTATTGCTGGTAAAGTATTCAGAACCGGAAGAATAGATTAATTAAACTTGAAGCCTGCAAAGCTTGTACGGCTAAGATAAAATCAGGAACCAGTCGGCATATAATGGGTTTTATTTTCTAGCAAGTATTGATAGGTGGTTTATAAGGCTACCAGAGCTGAAGAGCAAAGCATAGTCATCTACAAGATTATAATGAAGGTCAAAGATCACAATTTTATGGATCTTCGATCTACAGCACAGTTAGTTCTGCTTCCAATTAAGGTTTCTCAACAGCAACAGCTGAATTTTTTTAAGAGGGATTTTCAAGATCTCCAGGGATGCCTGTAGGTCTGGAGCCATGACATTTATTTCTAAAGCAAGTATGATCATCATATCATATAAGAAATATAGCTGGTTTTCAACAACTCAGAATAGATTATAGTGCATGTGATGAAATCCTGGATTACTGTTAAGCAAACAATTCTGTCTGGAAATGGGCTAGGGTTCGGGACTGTAAAGATCTGGGACAAGTGCTGTACAATTCAAATATTTGGTTGAGTAAGGTGAAAGCTGGATTTAACAAGCATGGGGTCTTTTTTGGTGCCCAAGGTGAGGCAGAGGCCCCACAGGCGTCAGGACTTCCACATGGAAAAACTACCCTTGCCTGAGTTGCCCTTCCTAATGAGGAACCCACCACCTGTGGTCACCTCATGGTGAAAATAGATCTCCATCACCTGTCAAAAGTCCCTGGTTCCCTCAGGAAAGACAGACACCAGAAGAGAGCAGAGACCAAGGAACCACCCAGTGCAAGGAAGCAGGACTTGAAGAGGAAAGCCACAGATGCTCCTGAGGAGTCCCTTTGAAAGAGGAAGGGTGAAGAGAAGGAGGAGGACGATAGAAAATAAAATCAGAAAAGGAATCAAAATCATTACAGTCTTCAGCTAACAGACTCCAATAAACTGAAAGCATCAAAAACTTCATTTGAAACCCAGAAAAAAGGTCTGCTGCTCCTGCCACTGCCATATATGTCTATTGCACAGTCTGCACCAAAGTCAACCAAGATGGCCCAAAAAGAGACACATAACTGAGACTGACAAGCTTCCTCCCATGGATAACACTGCCAAGAACAAGAGCAACCACAAGGATCCTTTGCTCACCACGCAGAGGAAAGTGAAAAGAAATCACACAGGACTGTCAAAGGCTGTCAAAGGATCTGCAGGAGATACCACAAATCATTTCCCAGTGCTTTCCTTACCAAATGGTACCTTCAAGTCGAGGAGGCCTCTAATCAATTCTGAAAAATAGCATTCAAAGAAATACTACTTAGAAAAGACCAAGAGGCTGAATCACAAAGCTGATGCAATGACTGATAAGGCTGGAAAGGCCTTTCAGTACCAGGCACAGGCTCCCTTTTATTCATCAAATATGGGATTGCCTTGAAACTGGTTGCACTAGAACGAAAATCAGTTTACAGCATATTCAGCAACACCATAGTTCTCATCAAATTCATTATAACATTGAAATAATTTGCAGACTCCTCAGTATCTTCACATGGAAAAATCTTTGCTGTGTTATTAATGTGCTGCCAGTCCATTTTGGACATGGCCATGTTTGATTACATTATTCCAGGCTCCTGAATGACCACTTCAAGAGTAATTCCACAGTAAAACAAGCACCTCCTCCAGATGTTGCAAGAAGCACAGACTTGCCTTTGCCTCTTTATCCAATACCCTCTCCTGACAGTTTTGTGAGTTCTCAGCTGGGATCAAATGCCAGCAGCAGCATTGGCAAGAATGGCATTGTCTAGAACAGCTTCACTTCTGAATAGATTTAAACTCTTACCATTTGGAGCATCTTGTGTCAGGGTGTTTTGCAGATAACCACACATTAAGAAACACTTCCTATCACCTGTTTGAATCTAAGGCCCCCAAACCTTTCATTGGAAGGCACAAGCATTCCCTATTTACTACTCTACCAATAGCATTCTTGATTTCATAAGCCACATGCCATCAATCACAATTTCCAGATTGAAAGTCCTAATGCACTTAGCTGTTCCCCGTATAGAAGCTATTTCAAGTATCTGATCACCTCTGTCAAACTTTTCAGAGCCTCATCCAGTGCTAGTATATATTTCTACAGTGGGTAGGGAGGTGGGAACACAGCTGCGGACAGATCACCATGCTCCGTGGAGAAGGAAGGAGTGGTTTCCACCATGCTGTCTGTTCTTTTTTAGATAGTTCTTAATATTGACTTGGTTTTGAGCAACAGGATGACATTTTTAACAGAACAGTCTATTTTAATTCACAGACAACATTATAATAATAATAATAAATTCAATCTCCTTTCTCTGTAAAATCTAGATTATTTTCCCCGTATATTTTGCAGAACATCTGATGTATCTGTACTGAGTTTCACCTGCCATTGCAGTGACCATGCAGTCTTATACGGCTCTTTCCTACTTTTTTCACGGTCAGGCTTTCCTGAATAACTTAATATCAATAAACACTGTCACATTTCCCAAGGAATGGATCATTTATGAATATGCTGGAAATTATCAGTCTTAGCACAGATTCCTGAAGGGCTTTATCGGTAATTTTATAGAATCACAGAATCAGGTAGGTTGGAAAAGACCTTGGAGACCATCAAGTCCAACCTATGACCTAACATCACCTTATCAACTAAACCATGGCACTGAGAACCATATCCAGTCTTTTTTAAACAGCTCCAGGGATGGTGACTCTACCACCTTCCTGGGCAGCCCATTCCAATGCCCAACCACTCCTTCTGTAAAGAATTTTTTCTAATGTCTACCCTAAACTTCCCTGGCACAGTTTAAGACTGTGTCCTCTCATCCTGTCGCTGGTTGTCTAGAAGACCGAGCCCCATCTGGCTACAACCTCCTTTCAGGGAGTTGTAGAGAGTGAAAATTTATTGCTTACTTCAATTTATTGCACTGTGAAAATTTACTGCTTACTCCAGTTTCCATTTTCTGTTTTCCACACATCTACATGTGTAGCAACTTTTGTTCTTATTCAGTGGATGATTTATTTATGTAGGAGCCTTTTGAGATAGCTTGTTGACAATATCAGTCAGATCTCCCTGATATGTGTTTATTTCTCAAACAAAAGCACAACAGGTATTATGTAATTGTAAGGTATGACTTTCCTCTGCAAATTTTGTGTTAATAATATTGCAACACATAACCCACCTGAGCTAAAACCACCTGGACTACCAGAAAGCTAGCAACAATGGAAAAAATCCATCTGCAGCACAGCTAAGAGTGAGGAATTCTAATGCACTGAAAAAGAAATGAATCGTAGCAATGAAACAGCCTTTTAACTAGACATGGATTGTTAAATTATTAATAGTGCAGAAAAGGAACATTTATTCAATTAATACTTCTGTTCTGTCTTTAAAAGAAAGCCAGATAAGGTACATGCATCATGTAGGAATAAAGGGAAGACTCTTAATTCACTAGCAACTGAGAAAGATATTAGACAATATCACAACCAAATAAGCATCCTACAGGTGCATAAGATGTTTCCAGTAACACTTAATTGTTTGCTGAGGAAATATCTGGCCTCCTAATTTTGAAGTGAAATTTTATTTATTTATTACAGTGGCAATAAAACCGTAGAAGACTGAAAACACTGATATTTTTTTTTTGTCACCATGCAGGATGAAGAAATGGAGTGTTAATTGATTAGTCTGATTCCAGTCAGAAGTAAATTAAACAAAAAACTTATTTCAGAATCAATAAATAAAGAATTAAAAGATAGAGTTCTAGTTAATCTCAGTCAACAAATACTTAAAAACCCCACATTTTTTCAAACAAGATGGGATGGATTTTTTTAGAGAATATAAATCAATAGATAATATAGATAATTTAAAGAATATGTATTTTAGATAATATTTTAGATAGGATATTTTTGTTCACAAAAGTCTGTTAACCAAACAGATACTGTATCATGAAGGAATTAAATATGTGCTACTAACATAATAACTCAATGCCATCCTGTAGCAAAATGACTGAATGAATTTGCACTTGAGTTTACTAGCTGGAAATCCAGATACAGCAGCTGTGAGACTGTTACTGTCATACTATGACCTCTTGATGTTTCATTCTACAAAAGGTTGTAGGGGAAAGCATGGAAGTCCCACAAAAGAGGGAACATAGAAATAATTTAAGGGTTGCAGAAACCGTGAGAAGAAACGTTCTACATAAATTGGAACAAGAGGCAGGTGCTCTTGCCTCGAATAAAAGGAAAATCTGTGAAAATAGGCAAACACAGTAACTTATCTCTGTAATCTTCCATTAACCTATGATTAATCAACTGATATTTGAATATTAATTAGGCTGGCTTCATTAAGACCTCTTCTGGAGTCATAAAGTATATGGATATTTCATCAACTGAGAGAATTAGGATCCAGGTTAATGTGGTTTTACTGAGTTAAATGCCACCTGAGTTTGATTTTCTCTATGTATTCCTTTGGGTAAGATAAGAAGGAATCATTCAACTTTCCTCTCATGGCAACAAAAATGCACCTGTTTTCCACATTATCAGGGGCAACTAATCAAGGCATCCATTTGTTCCCGACACATACAATATTGGAATAATGTTTCCTTTCCAAAGTATGCTATATAAAACTGCTTGCCATTCTTCTGGGAAACACTGTTGACAGTGTCATCTCACCTTGAATATAGATTAAGATAAATAAAATGAAAATACTGATTTTTTTTTCATAAATATAAGACCCCAGAACTTTTGCTGGTTTTTCTTCATGCCTTTTTGTTCAATATGTATCTGCTTGCCTACACAAGGACTTGCTTGTTCAATACGGGGAGTTTTACCTTGCAGAACACCAAAAAACCCCAAACAAACAAATAATGGCAATATTTAGTGTTCTGCTACTCAGAAATACCCTAAATGGATCATGCTCATTCAATTTCTGTTCCTTCACCCAGTTTCTCAGACTGAGAACTTCCTACTACATTAAGACAGCTAGTAAGAAGTTTTCAAACATGGCAATATTTCATTAGAGGAACACTTCTTTGTTAACTCTTTTGCTGCAGAAATATTTTGATTTCTATCAATCTGTGACGAATCACAAATGCCACTTCCTAGTAGGTTGCACTATACAGATTGCTTCAGAGTCCTGCAGCTGGGCACTTAATGGATGGAACAGCCAAGCTCAAGTTTCTTGGCACAGTCAGGAGTTGCAGAACATCATGAAGCCAAGAACACAGCAGCCTTGGGAAATCTATATTCAAGCTTTAAAGAACCTGGAAACATCTTCAAGGCATCCTGTTCCACATATTCATTGTGCTAGTCCTAATTCTGGGGAATTTTCAAGAATGCTCCCACTTCTGAATTAGCTGTGTGCACTGTTTAATTCCGGAAAAATCATAGGATATTCTGATTTCTTGAAATTCTTTTAATATTTATTTTCTACTGTCAGTATCTTTGAAGACTTTTTGTTTGTTTGTGAGATTGTTTCATATCAAAACTAAAATATTTTGAAACATTGGACTTTTTCAGAGAATGGAAGTTCCGGATTTTATATTGCTTCTAATCATTATTACTGTGGTCGTGACCCTTTTCCTTTGGGTATTGTTCTCTTGCTCCTCTGACACAAGAGGAATGGAACAAGAAAAGGTGAAAAATAGCTCCATCTGAAACAGGGTGTTTTTTCTTTATTGTGAATCTCATGTTTTCAAATAGAATAATTGCATGGTTCACAGTTGCATTGGGCAACACTGCCCAAGGAACATTCTCATTCTGTCACAGCCTCTAACAAAAACATCTGCCTGCAGTTTATGACTTAACTGGCACTACCAAAGTGGTATTTCCACTAAACTAGAACTGCAGAATAGGAGGATGGGCGTAAATATTGATATCTACGTGCAGTACCTGATGGCTGTGACAGAAGTCCATCTGCATTCCTTTACTCACAGAGACAAATTCTTTGGTATATCAGAACAACGTTTTACAAAATTTGCATATGAGAGAATGAATATCTTAACCAGAAATTAACATTTTAAGACGGAAACCCTTCTCTTGTGGTATTTGTCACAAAATCTTTAAAAAAATGGATGAAGACTTCCCCAGATGAGTATGCCAGCTGGAAAAGGAGAAAACAATTGTGCTGCTTCTGTAATTCAGGCTGAGTTCAATGTAAAATTTAAAGTAATGGCATAAAACAGTGAATTGTCAATTCAGTTTTTATCTTTTATGTTAACCATATAGGTACTCATTCAGCAACATAAGGTCTTCTCATACCTGTATGTGTTGCTGTTGTTCTTTGCTAAATAGAGTCAAAATTGTAGAAAAAACTTTTATAATGTGATTTTTTTAATATGACACTTCAAGACCAACAATAACACAATCCATAAAAATTGAAGATTAGTCCCATTTTGTGATGAATGTCAAACCCAAGTCAATTTCCAGTTTCAGAACCACTTGGCATTAATGTTCTGATACCAACTGGAACACACCCAACATTTTAGCTCAGAATAAAACAAAAAGAGAAGTGAATACTATTACTACTACTATTACTAGTACTACTACTAAATGACCCCTCAAAGGAATCAAACGTTTGACTGGTCTCAAAATGGTGTTATTCTTTTATGTGTAAAAATTTCCCCATTAAAGAATATATGAATAATTTTGGTGGGGCATGGGGAGGGGATCAGGTCAGGAAGGAGGCTGAAGAGAGCAGTCACAATAGCAAAACATTCAGTAGGTATTTTATAGATTTTTAAAAATAATGTAATGTGAGACAAAGTCATTTTCCATCTTAGGAGAAAGACTAGATTGTAATGGTCATATAAAATTATTTTTTAGTCTTTTCTTTTTCTTTGGACTAAAACTAAAGATATTGATAATTTCGGCCCATTGCCATACAAGATCTAAAAGAGCTTGTATTTATAAAAAGTGTACTTGAGGGGAAAAGAAAAAAAGCCTTTATTCTGTTGTGTTACTAAGTTGATTTCACTGTGGTTCTGCACAACTTGCATTGATTCTTATCTGCCTCTGGTGGAAGCTGGGTACAGCTGCCTGACGTGGAACTATTTTTTTAAGCTGATTTCAAGTCTTGAGGCTGCTCTTTGAAGCTGTTGCAGTTCCCTGATTCTGATGCTTATTTTATTCCCATTTAGGCCATGATGCAAAAAAGCTCATGTCAGTTCTTAAGAGTCCCCAAAGCTTTTGCCTCTACCCCTTGCAACACAGGTGGGACCCACAGGTTGTGACTGTACCAGAAGAGAAATGTGAAAACTGCCAGGGAGGTTTCCTGGCACTGGAACTCAGCTGTCAATACTGTTAAATTGTTAGGGCAGTCCCTGGAATGTGGTTAGTCTGTGACAACTCTCCTGATCGATCCCTGTGTATTGTTGGGAAGCCAGGCAGCCCAGGAAGTGTTCCTAATGAGTAGTTTGCGTAAGGCTGTCCTCTTGCTGGCAGTAAGAAGAATGGACAGAATGGATGTGGCCTATCCTGTGCCAGTTGGCTTAAGTACCACAGACTTTATCAATGCTCTTGAGCGCATTATATTTATTTCTGCAGATGTATCCTGTGTATTCCAGGTCTTCAGCTTCCTGCAGTTCAGCTGAACCAGGATGTTTTCTCTCCTCTAAAGGACAGCAAATTTCCACACAAGAAGAGACAACATTCAGGACCCTTGGCTTGTGGACCTACAATACTGTATATTGAAAATACATTCTGCACTTTCATACCTTTGCACCACTTCAAATGCAGAATCAAGAAAAGCTTCAAGTTGGACTCTGAAATCTAGAGAGAGCTCTTAATAGTCTTCTGTTAGTGTTGAATAGACTTTCTGCCTCTACTGTGAAGACAGCTTAATCCCATAACGAAGCTGGTCACGAGGAGGCTGCCTGGTCACAGTTTGGAACTGCAGCACTCGTTTCTGGAAGAAGAAAACCTCTGGTCCACAGTGAACACATGTAGGGAACTCAGTGCTGCAGAGTAGTTGCAGAACTGTTAATGGCCTGAAAGATAGCTGCCTAGAAGGGGATTAATCCCCTTCCTCCTCAGCAGCTTTTGTAGGCACATGATCTTCCAAAGGGTGTGCTTGCCTACAAGAGGTCTCTGGAATACAGCCTGCTCTACATCTGATCTGTAAAAAGCCATCCAGCTCCCCACTGGATAGTCATGAGGCCTGCTCACCAAACCAGCAGTGTGCCTGCCTACTGGTGACCTGCACTAAGAAACAAGTACCTCTGCTTTTAATAGTTCTTGGTGTTTGTGCTTAGCATTCATATGCTGATGGTGAGTCATATGGGATATCCTTATGTTGCCTGAGATGGTATTTGTTTTTCAGCATAAATTTTTTAAGAAGTGGTGCAAAGCCAATGTGAGATAACATTCTCAGATTTAGAGTACACTATCAAAACATGTCATCATTTATCAGCCATGGCTCTAAAAAACACATGTGATCCACGTCTCTTCGAGCTAAGAACCATGTCTGTGATGAAAGACAAAGCTACTCTGCTACTAAAATTACTAAGTTCTTTCGTACGCTGAAGCCATCCTCCTTCCTTTGGCACAGAAAGACCAGAGTAGGCCAGAAAATGTAATGCACTCTATCAGCTAATGAGACATCAGTTAGAGCTTTTACTTGTAATCTTAATTTGATGTAGGAAGAGTTTCTGATGCTGCAGCCATATAACCCTAAGTGAACAGATAGGAGTCCACAGTGAACCCACATGTCGCACGCTCAGTGCTGCACAGGAGCTATGGAAGGTAGTTTCTTAGAACGGCACTAACCCCTACTCTCACATGCCTAAAAGCTCAGGGTCAGATCTCTGTTAGTGTATTCCTGTAGGCAATAGTCTGCAGCTGGAGAGGTTTGACTTGCTTCACCAGGGCATTATCTTTACTGTGTAAAAGCAAGTGTCTCTGAAAACCTAAACACAGAATAATTCAGAGTGGTCTCTGGAGATTTCAGGGGGTACCCTGAAGACCATGAAAAGCATCTAAAACAGTGAGACTATCCTCTCAAGACTTAAATCTCCTCCTGCTGGTTCAGTAGGATTTCCAAAGAAGCTTTGTGCTGGTGCAGCACTGTTGCCCTGCTGCAGCAATGCAAAGCTGATTGAACGTAATTTTAAAACTGACTCTATAACTGATGCATTCGCCAACTCAGAGCTGTCTTTAGCCCTGAATTTACAAGCAGAGAAAAGTTCTTGCCAGAAATCTGGTTGGGAATTTTTGTTGTGGTTTCTTTTTTTAACTTACTACCAAACATCAAGCTGGCCCTGGCTGCAGTTCTGATGAAACATTTGGGAACTGTATCAAAGTTCTTCAGTTTTGGTTGCAGCAATGATTAATGGGATTTTAATCTTGTTGGCATTTGCATCAGGTAGGAAATGGGGAAAGCCCTTAAAATGCTCAATTGGCTTTAACACCCCTAACATCTGTTGAAGTTTTTGTTCTAGTTATATATGTTCTCTGGCTGATTTCAGTGTTATAGGAATTCTTAATGCCTCATCTTTAGTCTCCCCAGCAGCTGTCACTGGGCATTGCCTCTGAGAGTTAGAGACTCACAGAGATGACGGAGCCAGGTGCATAAATATTATTTTATACTTATGTATAATACATTATATTGGAAACATTCGGCATTTTCATTAACTTGGAACAGAAATTTTGGAAAGCATCTGTTGGATGCAGTGTATATATTTTTCTGTACAGATTTTTAAAGTAACTATCACACATGCAGATTCCAAGTGTGTGGTCAACATTTCGTGAGTTGAATTGCCATGTCAACCGAAACCCACTCAACCCCACAGAATTACCAGCCCCATCTCATTGCATAATACTAACCTCTACTGGGATTGGCGTGTAACTTGAAGATTAAATACTGCTTTTCTTTTGTGAGGAGTGAAAAGTCTGGTTTTTAAGTGTTTCGTAAGTTGATGTGATGTTTAAGGAGGAAAATGTATTTCAAAATATTTTTGGAGGTTCTGAGGTCAATAAACAGCAATGCAAGAAGCATGTTTTTAGCCTTGTCATATGAATGCCCATTGAAATTTTCTTCTAAGCGTACACTTAGTTCATGTATTGGTTATGAGCCTGAGTTAGAAAATCAGCTCTGCTCTGCAATCACTTCCGAAAATGTTGCACTTGCTTTTATTAAATATAGATAGGAACCCTTATGTCTGTTATAATCAGCTGAAACAAGAGCATGCTTGAAGCTGTAGGCTCTTAGCATGAAAATTTCACCAGTCTTAGACAACAGAACCAAAGAGAACACATTTTCTTGTTTTCATGTACACCATGTAAGTAAAGGAAGCCAAGAATCCTTCCTTTTCTGTCTTAGCATGGCATACTAGAATGGAATACTAGAATGGAATTGGTGAAAACAGTGACTAATGGGTGTTACTTAACAAAGCTAGGAATTCTGCCTGGCGTTTGTTCCGAATCCCAAATGTAGTGTCTCTGTTTCATAACCAAGGGAACAGTACACTGGCTAAAAGGATCCACCAAATGCTGCATTTGATCTCCTCATTTGTGTACGCTTACTTCATGAGGTCCTTATCTTGAGGATCACGGTATTTATTTTTAAAGATATGGCATTTTTAATAACATTGTAGATTGATGTATGCAAAGATTTTGATTGTGGAAGAGTTAACTAACTTGACATCCCGTAAAACTAAGATGACAAAAATCAGATCACTTTTAAATGAAAACCACTCCTCCAGGACAAGCCAAAAAACTAACTGCATAGCATTAACTCTAGGGATCTGCTCCCTCAGGTCCATGTTGCTTTTTGAGACTGAGTTTCATATCTCCCTCTCCACCTTCTTTCAAGGAAAGCAAGCAGGTTTTTGTCCTGGCAGGGAAGGTGTGTTCATCTTTCATCTCTGCCTGAAGGGATTAAAACTTACATCTTGTAAATACTGGAAGAATGCTTTCTTCACCATCCTAGCTGTTCAGTGTTGACAAGAGTCAAGCACTTCCCGGTATCCAGGGAAGAAGTCCAAGAACCTGTGAGCAGTCATGGCAAACAGTGCACCTACTCCCTTTAGAAGCCTCAGGAGTCACACTGAGGCTGGGTGAAAGGCTTGGGGATTGTTGTTTTGACAATACACATGCAGAGTAGGAGCTTGGTAGCATATAGGCAGTTATCATCTAGATTGCTAGCTGAGATGGAGCCTAAGAAAATGTATTTAGGAAAATATAACCTGTTGGAATCTTAAATTACAATCCTAAACCTATCAGTGGGAATTTCAGTTTAACTCTATTGAAGTAATGGGAGCTCTTATATATCTTTGTATCATTCAATGTAAACAAATCCAAATGGACCCTTGCCTCAGAGTCTGCATGCAAAAAAAGACAACAAACTGTTCATCTACCTCATATGTCAGCTCATACCTTCCTTTTATGTTGAGTCTATGTTTACATTAATACATTTAAAAGGAGTATTCCTGAGCATTGGAATTCAATTGTTTATGACATTAACTTGTCCTTGGTGTGTCTTAGGCCAGTTCCAGCTATCCCATTCTCAGACTCATGGTGGAGTCACCTCAAAAGAGGTATTAATGCAGTTCCTGCTAACATCCACTGCCTCTCCAAAAGGAAGACAGCTACATAAACCATATTATTCAACAATTTGGTGGTTGTTCCTTGACAGCTGGTCTCCATGCCAGACATAACAGGCAAGTCTGGGTACATCTAAGATAGTAGAAAAGATGCAGCCTAGCATTCCTGACTTGAATTGGTGTGTACTCAAAACACAGGCTGCTCCTTCCCTACATGATGGTGACCAAAAACAACATGGAAATTGTAGCTGTAAGGAATCCATCCAGGTGTTTACCTAAATTCCTCTTTCAGTTCTGCAGTTGTATATACCTTTTTTCAAAGAGATTACTTCAAGTGAAGGAATACCTGCAATGTAATCTTAGGAACAGAACACAAGGCTGTATTCTGCCAGCCTCGTTTTCCATCTTCCCTGTCTCCAATTGGTGACCTCAATGTGTCAATATTTGGAATGACTAACATGTAAATACAGCCATACCAAGTTATGTCATGCAAAGGGACATTCTTTCTCACTGTTGAACTGATTGTTCAATTTCTTTTTCCCTTTGAGTCTTAAGGTGACTGGAAACAAACCATGAAGCCAAGAGGAGGAAGGATTCTGGACACCTGACAAAGCAGTCCTGTTCAGTCTTGCCTCTGGGTCTCTTTCTTCATCATGTGCTGCATATTTTTCCTTTTTTTTTTTTAATGTTTTTGTACCTTCACTGTGACAGCATTGGCTGAGATTTTTGTAGCAAGAGACATTTGCGCCATTCGTATATTGATTTTGAAGATAAATCGATTAAAATAATAAAGTAGTTGGGGACCTCAGCTGTACATGACACGGAGACACACAGGTGATGACCCTACAGCTGCCCCGTCTCTGGAGGCGGTGCAGGCCGGGCTGGGCGGCTCGGAGCACCCGCGGCCGGGCTGGGCGGCTCGGAACACCCGCAGCCCGGCTGGGCGGCTCGGAGGCCGGGCTGGGCGGCGCGGAGCACCCGCGGCCGG
>VYZT01010508.1:0-62642 GCA_013400735.1 Pomatostomus ruficeps
ACCACTGCCCTGGGCAGCCTATTACAATGCCTCACCATCCTATGAAGTAATACAACAAAAGCAACAATCAAAGGCTTACAGCACAGTATTTTCCTCTCTACATCTGTCTGTTTGGGATTAAAATAAATTTACTTATAGAATATGAGGAATGCACAGGCTTAAGTTCAGTTGTAATTTGCTTACAACTTAGCACGAATAGGCCCTGCACAAAACACTATACGTGAACTTGACATGAGCTCCCTTTGTCAGCATGGCTGGCTCAGCAGGGGAGGAAACAGAGAAAGACCGGATACTTTTGGGTAAGGGCTGAGACTTTGGTACCCGGTAAAACAAAGGAGGGTCCCAGGGCTGCACCAAGGCAGAAGATAAGAGCAATTAATGGTCTGTCCATCTGGACATGGATAAAGAATCCAATGAGGTGTTGGAAGATCCCAGACCCTAAATTTCCATTGGATCTAGAGGCACATGTGGGGCACGTGAAGCTCTTGTGCACAGACTGTGAGGATATAAAGGCCCAAGGATTTCTTTATTCAGAGTCCCCCTCCAGGGTCACACAGCTCAAGCTAAAATAAATGAAGTCTGCCTCAAACCCAGGGTCTGATCTCTGTGACACCAGGGTTTGGTAATAAGAATTGCAGTAGCCAGTATTTCTAAGAAACACTCCAACATGAGGATAGCTAGTGCTGTACAGTATTCATGTTTGCTTAGTGGCTCATAAGGATTTTGGAGAGAATGTGGATAAATAATTTAATAGGCAAAACTATTTCTCATTTTGGAAAGTTTGGGGCAAATAAATCTTTGGACTTGGTCCACAGGTTGGGGGAGTATATATGCTTTTTTGACAGAAGCACAAGAATATGAGACTTTGGAGGAATGACATGGCCACCAGAGATCCTCCCCATCCCTGGCAGCTTTCCTCTTTAGGCCAAGAGCAAGCTACTGTATGACACATCAAGTCTATTAGCCTTGATCCAGTAATGCACCAATTACCTGATCTAATAGGTGAAAAATCAAAGTCTGCCTTTAGAAGATAGTCAGTGTGCACATTGAGCCTTCCATCAATAAAAAGCACTAGTACCTAAGGTTATGATCTTCCCCAATACCAATCCTACTTTGTACTTTTTGAATTTCAAGAAAGTTTGGTTGAATAGCTGTTATTAAAAACTGAAAAGTACAGTGCTGTCGAAGTTAAGGGATTATTTGCACAGGAAAGATTTTCTCTTACTCGAGAACAGTCTCAGGCAACTAACATGCAAAAAACCAAATTGCAATTTAATGTATTTAGAAAAATATATGCATGGCGTGGTGCTTTCTGTAATCATGAAAATTGTTTTAGTGTCTATTTTCAACAAATAGGCTGGGATTGCTTAATGGGATGCCTCTGAGGCATAGTAAGTAAGCCTTTTGTGCCTTCCAGAGATTATAAGAATTTAGTTTGTTATAGATCTGTCTTCAGGTTTCATTTTGCAGTTTTTATAATTTGTTACTGTTTTAAATTTAAATTACTCTTTGAGAAGTCTGTCTCTTGGTCTTGAAACAGAATGATAGTGTCTTAGTAATACTTTATGTGATGATAATTAAGAAAAGGATATTTTTCCTTTTTCTTAATTTTATTTCTTTTTCCTTTGAACAGTATCCTCACTATTCCTTGGACATTTTTCCTAACAATCTAGCATTGATTTTCAGTAGTTTAACCTGGTGCAACTTGTTCAGAGTTTCTATGCTTCCTTTGAAGCTAGAAACAAGGAGCATTTTTAAATGAAGAAGCTTCATTTTATAGACTGCGACTGCGTATTCAGAAACTGTGGTTCAGTGCTGGTATGCCTGACATTTCCACTAAGCAATAGTATCTTCAGATCTTGCAAGTCACCTGAGTGAGAATAAACAGGAGATTCAGACTTTGGGGTATTTGAACTGTTTCCATGCAAGCCAAAAAATGTTAAATGTAGAAGAAAAAAGGGTGAGTCATGCAACACTCTTTCCTCTTTTTGGAAAAATGGTTCAGGAATGAGGTTATAAAAAGAGCCACTCTGCCCCTAGAGTTGCCCATTTAAAAGTCCAGGCCAGAAGTGAATATTCAGCTTTTATATCACTTTCCAAGAATTTCTGCCTTTGCATAGAACCCAGCTGAACAAAACCAAGCACAATCCGTGAAGTCAACATTTGCTCTTGTACAGAACTGTAAAGATGATGGCACAATTTTCTCAGTCAACACTTTGCACCTGTCAAATCCACTTAGTGCAGAATATTAATTACCACTTCTGCGAAGAAAATAGATGTCCTTGAAACCACCTTTTTTTTTTTCTTTTTCATTTTGTAAAACCCTGAGCAGCATAACTGGGCTAATGGGAAGCGAGTCCTTCCTTTTTTTCTCAGGGCTAAAAACTTTCCCTTCAAACTGTAAAGGTATATAAATTTCAAACTGTAAATTTATATAAGGTTTGACTCCACAAGCAGATGTGCCACCTTCTCCCCTAATGCATATACAGCTACAGCCTCCCTTTTTTTAAAAAAAGAAGGCACAGACTAGAACTGGTGTCATAAAGGTCAGTCTGCAATTTCATTGCTCTCTGACATTTTCGCCTATAAAGAGGCTCCTCCCATTTTCTGCAGTGTCAGGAAAAGCCAAGCTCTCTTGGCTCAGGTAAATAGCAAATAAACCAGAAGACATCCAGGTCCATGGGGAACCTGCAGATTTGAGCTGTTTCACTGAAGTGCAAATCCATCTGCCATGCCCTGGCAGTGTTTGCTAAAGGATGCCACCAGCACAGTGTCTGGGGCACCCATCACACCTGGTGCAGAGGTGCTTAGGAGTCCATCCACAGGCACTTGGCACTGACCACCTCAGTTGCGGGCATATCCATGGCCACATCTCCCCTGCCCTTGTGTGTCCCAGGCAGAGAGCCACATCTCAGGCAAGCAGCAGCATCCTGCACAAGCTTCCCCAAGGAGCTCAGTCAGGGCAACAGCTGCCTTGCATGAACACACATCCAAAAAGCCTGAATTCTGTACCCTAGATGTGAGATTTTTTTTTTCTGTATTGTGAATATCAGGCATTAGGGAAAATATTTGGATATCCAGATTGTTTCCTGGCAAGCCACTGTACCAGCTTTCTACAAGATAATACAATTTGTGGTGTTTAAACTATTCCAAGCAAACATTTTCTTGATGGATCTTTTGGTATTACTGCTGCTAGTGTGCTACCCCATTTATTTTCATTCACATTGAGCAGGTATCCAGGTAACACTACAGATACTGCTGTCACATGATGACAAGGAAAATAGTTGATTTCTTTACTGAACAGGAAGACTTTTTTTCTGAAGTATGGATCCAGACAACAGATGTTTTCATTTTCAAAGTCATTATGTAGAAATTTTACTAGCTTTTAAATAAAATTCTGTGAATTCTCCTTAAGAGTAATTCTCCCTAATAAACTGCTTGGTTTTGTTCAAAAGTCAGATTAAAAATACTAACTCTATAATGGAATCTCAGCAACAGGGATAATTCTTGAAGAAAAACTTCATGAAGATGACCTAAAAATGCTGTAATGCTTTAAAGTTGACTTGCAGCAAAGCATACCCCTTGCAAGGGGGAAACTCAGATGTCTGAGAGTCATGTGAAGTCAAAACACCTTGGCCACCAGAGCATCATTGGAATTAGGTTCAAAGATCTCAGGGATTCCTCTTATTGTTCTTTCAGTGGACAGTGTGAGACCTCACAAGCTCGTTTGGCCTGATAAAGAATGAAGGCAAAGACAGTGACTGCTGGCTCTAAGAATAGAATCCCTAGCACAGCTTTTTGCTCAGACCCACAGTTTTGCCCAGAGAAGCACGTTGCACACAGCACCTGCTCCTTACCACCCCTTGCACATGAAGGACAGAGTGACATCTTGTGTGACAGACAAGGTTCATCAGAGGGGGATCGTTCTCTTTCTTTGCTCTCCGCCTGCCTGGGAGAATAATAACTTTATAGGTATGCCTAGTGTGCTCACATGCACACAGAGCAAAGTGTGATCTATTCAAAATTGGCTTTGATTCCAAATTCCTCATCTTTAGTTTTCAGCACATCTGGCACTCTAATCAAAAATTATTGCCTTTGGATTTTGCATCGTTATATGTCAAGACTTTGGGAGCAGAGATGACTAAGAAATGCAAGGTAGCAGTGAAAAAATTAAGCAGATATTCTCAATAGCTTCCATAAAACCAGAATTTCACTTAGAGTTGAATGCCTGCATTTGAAATAATAAAATAAACCAAACCAACAGACCATACCATAGCAAAGTCAATGAATAAAAAACCATCCAAGCTTTCCTGAATGTCTGTCAATGCAGAACTCAAACATTATTCTGATTTAGGTAGCTGGGCTCTCTGGACTTTCTCACTCAGTTCAGGAACTGAGTAGCAAACAGCCAGCTTAGAGCCAGAAGTTAACTCAAGTTCTCTGAAACACAGTTTTTAATCAATTAATAAAACAGAAAACCACTTCTCCAGTTTTCAACACATTTCAAATAACTTTTGGTTTATATTCAGATGGGAGAAACCAAACCAGGCCCCCATCCAGAAAGACCTCCTTAGACCCTGAAGTTTCTGAACCCCTATTAAGATGACTAATGTTAGAGAAAACCTCAAGAAAATGTGGGGAAGAAGAAAACTTTCAACTTAGGAGGATGGAGTCTTCATCTAAATAACAATATAAGCCCCAAATTTCTCCACTAATACAGCATCTTGGCATGATGAATGTTTTCTCCTCTGCAGTCCTCTCCAATTCAGCAGGTCCTGAGGCTGAAAAACACGCCTTTCCTTGGGGAATAAGAAGCAGCTGCTTACTAGAAGTAGTTTCAAGAGGTCTGCTTTAAAATGTTTGCATGGGCAGAAGACTAAATATTATTACCCGGCCTGATAAATTTTCAGCAGCCTGTTTTCAGCTTGATCAAAGTATCTTTGACTTCTTCATGTGTCATGGCTCAATGTTTTTCATACTGTTTTAAGACAATATTGTCACTTTCAGCCAAGCTGTTTCTCACTGAAGAAATATTCATGGTAAAGACTACCTGACTATTCATTTTTATTCCAGTTAAGCAGGGTTTTTATGTCTATTGATTAATGAAATCCCAGCAAATTATGTCTGTGGCAGGGAAGACAACATGGTTACACTCCTATTGTAAAAACAATCGAGAGGACTAGACTATGTGGTTCATTTTTATTGACATTTAGGTGATTTTTATATTGCTGTAGATGCCAGATACACGAGGATACATGGGGCTTAGAAGCCTGGCAAAAGCAAAGCATTCAGTGCCCTTTGAAAACATTAAAAATATTTGTAATCACAAAACCATCACAATGGTTTTGCCATTACCACTTGGGACTGTGAACAGCAAAGGAGTCCTGAAGAGGCAAGAACTGCTTTAAAGGGACAAATAAAAAAAACCTACATCTGTTATGTCCATACTCACTTTTGTAATAGGTACTAATGAAAGTTTCATATATTTAAGCAAGTACAGAAATTTAGTAAAACTTCGGTTTTACTAAACTCTCTTTACATAAGAGTTCTTCGGTTGCACCTGCATTTCTCCTTGTTAAGGCAGTCAAAAAATCACAACATTATTAAATATGAGCTTGATATGTGAAGAGAGAAAATTACCAATGTCCAAAATAGCGGTTTTTTTTTTTTTTCAAGAAGTACCATTAGGTAATTCATCTTCAGGAAGTAGCAGTGTGAAAAGTCATGGGAGAAGCAGGCAGTAACTTGTCGGAGCACCGCTAAGGCACCTAGTGAGACAGAGAGCAACATCAGCCTGTCTCAAAACCTCTGGCAACTATTGTCTCAGCTTGCATGATGCTCATGCTCTGTAAGTGTGAAGTTATTAGCATTGGGTCTGACTTTAATATTTGGCCTTGGCTAGGTGGAATTCTCAGTACTTTTAATGGTAAAATCCAAATGTGTGTAACACTCTGCAGTCTGGTCCTGAAGCTCTCCTGGTTACACAGGAGACCTGTGTGTGATGCCAGACACTTTGTCTTCTCTGCTTTGTCAACTTGTATTACATTTATTCTTTGCTAGAGCAGTGTCACATGCTCGAGACTATTAAAGTTGCTGCCAAAGAAGATGTCACTCCTGTACAGTTAGAAAATTTAATGGCTAGACACATTGTCACTCAAATGCAGTCTTTTCAGACATCTATCTGCCAGTATCATAGGAGTCGTTCCAGAAATGTTTGTAAGGCCATAAGTGAGACCTTCAGCCTATCACTGTGTCAAATCACATTTCTGTCAAAATGCCAAAGAGTTTCTTCCTGCACTTCACAGTGAAAAGCAAGTTAAAAAATAACCTGCTTCCTGTTCTAATCTAACACACTTAGAAAGCACCAAGCATTCCTGACCTTTTCACAGGAACCAGTACATTCTTTGCTTTGAACCCTGTAATGAAAACATCTACCTCTTCTTTTTATTTGGGAAATTCCAAATAACAGCTATTTGAAGAAGAGACTTGAGTTGATGATAGCAGTAAGATTTTCAGAAGCAGTAGTAAAAGGTATCCTTTTTGTTACCTCACAGCCTTGTTTCCCCTAGAAGTTTAAATCCAGTTGGAAAACTGTGAATTATTTCAGTATTGCTCTGGAGAGTTCTCAGCTATTCACACAGCAACAAAGAAGTAGAATATAAGGTTAGTACTTTGGCACACCCAGGCACCTAGGACAAACATCAGATACACTTTCTTACATCCTCAAATGAAAAGACCAACAGGTTGCAGATTTTCATATGGCGCACACGCACTGCTGCAGTGTGAAACCAACTTCAGGAGCATCCCATTTTGTTTTCTGTTTAACAGAGCCACAGCAACATCTTGGTCCAGCTTGCAAAGTGGCATCAGCCAGAGCCTGCAGAAGGCAACCAGCTTACCTGAGCAGCATCAGCACCTTCATGTAGGCAGAGGCTGTGGGCTGCATCTTTAGGTGGGCAGTCCATCTCCTCTGTGTCACAGGGGTACTGGGACATAGATTTCTAGAGCAGGAAGGTGTCAGATTTGGGACAAGAGGAAATTTAGAGTCTGAGATTGCTGCTTTTTATGATTATGCAGGGAAAGGCTAAGGAAGCATGAGGCCTGAGTCAGGCCACACAGAAGGTGAGTGAAAATGGGGATAGGAGAATTCAGGCTTACCCCAGACTTGCACCCAGCTGGAGAGAGCACACTGGTAACATGTGGGAGCTCTGCATCCGCCTTATTGACTTTGATATATCTCAATTAGTCGAAGTCCAGTTTTGAAGCCTGTAGTTATTGCAGTAATGTGACGTCCTTCTTGTGTTAAAAGCTCCCCAAGCACAGGTTACAGAGCTGTATTTCTGAGGTGAACAGGTTCTTCAGGCTAGAGCATCAGTTTTCCATTCCCCTGAGATCAGTGACACACTAGGCACAACTGTGTAATCATGGCACAAACAACCTGCACATCCCACGAGAAACCGGCCATCCGTTAATGAGGTAGCTTTCTCCAGCCAGCACTGCCCTAGTTGGGTTCTCAAAATTTACATCATGTCTCCCCCTACCTAGTACTTTTATTTGCTAAATAGCTGCATCTGGGTTTCCAACAGTAAATTTGGCTGTGCTCAGTAGATTGGGCTCTTTGAATCCAGAGCAGCCAAATTATCTGGCAGTAGCAATTTCCATGCAGGTGCACCTTCTTTTCTACTTACCCTGCATTAGCTATTGTTATCCTTTTGGTGCTCTGTGCTAGGAGAAAGGGCAAGGTGCACAGATTGTGTGATTGAGCTTTCTCCTTTCACTTGTTGTGCCCTTTGCAATGAAAACCATCCCCAGAAGGGGGTAAACTCAGGTAATGGGTCATCCTGTAGCAGGGACAGCTGCCCAGCTTAATTTTCACTAGCTCTAAGATAAGCCCAAGAAGTGCTTTCACAAAATCCCAAACTCTTGGTTGCTGTTACCCGAGGAGGTGAAGAGCAGCCTGATGGGCCCCTTTGCAGAAGGATGTTTGCTGTTCAGTAGCTGGGATGAAGGACACAGGGAAGGGCTTGCTGTACTGAGGAATATGATCTCCCACACCAAATGAAAATGCTGGGTCTGGGCTTAGTGAAGTAAAGGGGTTTTACCAGAGACAGTTTTGAAAACAGATGTTTCGATGTTTCTTTTATGTCCTGATATTCAAACTTGGTTTTGAAGTCTGCTCATTCTTATCTAATTTGCTTTGGTGGTCTAATTTTCAAGTTTTCTCCTCCAAGAGAAACAGCCTATTACAAGTTTTAAGGTCATGATGATAAATGCCAATTTTGTTTTCCTGTGATCATCATCATCTATATTCTCCAGCTGCTTTTCCTACATGAAAAAAGGGAAGATAATAGAGTTTGAGACCTACTTATCCGAGGGGACTGAGAGAGATTGGTAGGACCTACCTCTCTATTGTAACCTTTACAATGTGTCAGGACAACTATTCTCATGAATCTAGAGATTTGTCTAGAATTATCTTGTTAATTATCTTGTCAAAATATACTAATCACTCCAGTTTGCAGGGTAACAATTCAATAAAATTAACTTGCATCTTAAATTTTTCATCCTACAGTGCTAACACATTTAAAAACATGATTTAATGTCTAATACTTAAAAAAAAATTCACAGGAGCATTAAGCCATTTTGTTAGTTCAGCTGTTTGCACTCCAGCCCCTCACACTGTTCAACAGTGGAACTGTGAGCACTTCAAGGGGCAACTCAGCTGGCATCATTGGCTCAAGAAAAGCCTGCCTGTGGCAGCACAAAGAAAGTCTTTCAAGCATCCCTTCCTGAGGCTGCCTGTGGTTTACACTCACTACCTGTAAAAGTTTGTGTCTGCATGGGATTGGAAATCATCTTCCTTGAAACAGGCAACACCAAACAGGAACGTGTGGAGTGGTGCAATAACTTTTGTTCCCTGAGTAGGAAGGAGAGGGGAGGATGGCCCAGGGCCATGTCCCAGCTGGCACCAGGCTGGTGGCACTGAGGCTGCTCGTCCCCTGGCAGCCCACACAGCACTGCAGCTTCCTGACGGCATTTAAATGGCGTTTTTTGCTTCCCCAATTGCTCTGTTCCAGGCTGGGAAGTGCTGGCACCCTCTCACCTTCAGGACTGGTGACCTAAAGTTGGTTATTTTCCAAAGGCAGGGAATAGCCAGAGTGGAGAGGCCACAGCGCAGGAGGAGGGAAGCAGCTGCAGGAAGCTGGGAGTGAATGGGCCGGGTCACACACAACCAGCTGCTAATTCCTAGGCCATCTCAAGAGTCAGCTGAGGCAAAAGGTGCCATGCAAAATGTAATTTCTGCCTGAAGGGTATTAATAACCATGGATACAATTACCCAATGTTTTGTGTGGGGAATTCAGCTCCACGTCTTCCGGCTCTTTTTAATTTAAGGATTACCATGAACAGAAGTCAATGCTTGGAGGACCCTGTCCTCGCCAAAGCCTATGGGAATTGCTGCTGCCCAGCAGCACTGCCGCCCCCACGTGGCTGAAAAGTCTCCTCAGTGCCAAGCTGTAAAGTAGCTGTTTCTACTTCAACCTAAATTCCTACCTGTTTTTGAACCACAGCCCTCCTGTATGAAAGGTATCATCTCTCACCAGCCTTCACACTTTCCTCATCAATGTGCCCCTGTTCCGTTTCCAGCCCCAGGGTCCTTATTCAGAGGAGAAGCAGTCACTGGAGTGTTGTCCTGAGTTTTGCAGTTTCTCAGTGTTTCTCTTTGCTGTGATACTTTCTCACACATTCTTCTGTAAACATGGCCATGGTTTCTTAACAACTATCTATGTTTTCTTAACTGTCTTTGTTGTTATCATTTCACTATACTGGGTGGAGAAATATGATAGATAGATGCTTTGACCAATGGAATTGAGAGGTGGTGATTTCTACCTCCAATCCACGGTGATTTGTAAAAACATATAAATAAAGGCAGAGGGTTCTGCTCTCTCTCTCTTTTTGCCCTCTCCGTTTGCTGTCTCTGTGTGGTCTTTTATTTGGCTCTCCTTTGGGCTCCTCGGCCTAGCCGGCCTGACCCGTGCTACACTGCAGACCTCATACTTCTCTCTGGCCCTGCGGAGACTGCTGATCATCCCCCCCCCGCCCAGCCATACTCGCTCCTTGGCTTGTGGCGCTTGGTGTTTGCAGGACCCACGAACTGCAGCACATCCAACCACAGCCCCCCTGCTCCCAAGGCAGCCCCTGGAGCATAAACACCCCAGCCCGAGACTAAGAAAGAGAAAAGCAGCGCAGTTGTGATGGCGGTGGCATGGCCAAGGAGGGCACAGGAACACCAGACACCCTCAGCCACACCAGCCCTGCAGCAGCAGACTCACGTCTGTGCCGCAGACTCCGCGCCCAGGGATGCAGCCGGACAGTGGGAGGGAGCAGGGCATAGCAGGGCCTGCTCACACCCCAGTCAGCTCCACAAGAAGATGAGTGAAAGGATTCTGTAACTTCAGCAGAGCACGAACTTCTCAGGGTCTTTTATGGCGCTGTCTCACCTTGTTTCATACGCGCAAATTTCAGTCCTGGCTGTCACAGCGCATGGTGCTCATGGACATTTCATACAGAAGGTAGCCCATAAAAATTACTGCATAGAGTTGTGTTCAGTCCTTTGACCTGTTAGCATAACAATAAATTCATTTGAACCTTTTGCTCATTCACGAATCAATAAGAAAACCACAGAAGATTACATTTAAATAACAGAACTCAAAATACACTTTCAAGTATTTACCATCTTACTTCCACATAGAACTTTTTTAAAGTGCTAAGTGCTATGATCTCACATTAAGAAATACTTGCTCCTGTTAGAGTTGAAAGAAGAACAAAAAGAGAACATAAAACTGTTTTCTTAGTAACCAAAAATTAACCAAATCAAGACTTTAGATATTATCATCCAAAGGTATGAGCCTGATATTTCACACCTGACTTCTACACATAAACAGAAGTCTGTCACAGGACTGGTATGTGCATGTTAATGAAAAGTCATTTTACACAGCTCCTCAAACAAAAATGTTTAATAATTTTCACAACAAAATCACTTTGTACCTCACCAGTGTTTTCTGATTTTCTTTAGATATAAAACCAAACACTTTTAAAAGCAGCAGTTTATAACCACACGTTTAATGCATATTTGATAGTCTTTAAAAGGGGAAAATCCATGTGTTATGTGAAATACTTTCTATTATTATAATGAAATTCAGCAAGAAGAGCTTGTATTTCTACAATGTCCTCTCCCAGAATAATCAAATTGCAAAGCAAAGCATTTTCACAGAAAGTTATTTAACCATCTTTTACAAAGCATGATTTACGGGACTTCTAACTTAGATTTATAAAATGACAAGTTATCATCTCAACAGGAGAAAAAAAATAGAATGTAAGATTTTTTTCTTTAGGAATCTAGTTCCAAATTCAGACTTTCATTTTCAAAAGATGGAACACTTCTGAGATGTCTGTTAGATTTCTGAGGTACAGCTCAGGAATCAATACTTTATTTACCAAAGATACAGTAGTTTGTCTCTTTCCAGAGAATTAGGAATCCAGAGCTGTTAATTTCTGGATAAATATGGCAAATGTATAACTAAAAACCCAAACAGAATTCTTATTCCTTATCATTTCCTTCTCTTCTCCTAACTCTGCTACTAACTTTACAAAAGTCATGGAAGTAATGTAGAAATCCTTATTGCTGGAGAGCTATGGCAGGTCTCTCATTCTTTGTACAAAAATATTTTAATGTAGTTATTTAGAAATGTTACATAAGAGCATTTCAGTGATAAAATATTTTATTGGTGTTTCTGTTTGAGTATAATAAGCAATGTATTGTGTCTTTTAAAAAAAAAATTCTCAAGTTTCACTACCCAGTCTTTAAATCTCAGACACCACTGTTACAATAGAAGCAGATGCTCTGGAAGAGAAAATCATCCCAACAGTCAAGTTCTGTACTGCCAGCTGAGACCCACAAAGCCAGATTTGGGTATGGTGGAGTGTGTATTTTATATATCTATGCATATCAAAAAGATTATGGGAACTCTGCCAACCATATGTGAATGTGACCAGCCAACTGCATACTACATCTCACCCAGCTCCTGGCAGGCAGGGTGCTTCATGTTGATACAGGGTGTGCTGCTGGAGCCAGCTCTAGCATTTGATGGGATGACAAGTAGGTCCTTTGTGTGTGGGGTTTTGTTACTCGGAAGCATCACCAACACCACTTACCCACTCACTCCATGCTATGCAAAAATATCTGTTGTTTAAACACTTTATAAACTTAACAGAGATTGCTGACAAGATATGAGATTCTCTGTGGTTAGTTAAGAACATGTGAAACCACAACCAGGAAAATGTGAAATTTTGAAAGAATGAAAGCAAACAGAGAAACTGAAGTAAGCATCAAGTTCAACAGAATGTTGAGAAGAAAGTCCTGCTGCAAAAGTAGGACTATGAAGAGTATCAGTCTACAAGTGTACAATATAACATAGCAAGCAATACCACATCAACAGCAAATGAAACAATAGAGAACTTTGTGCATGAAATAATACAACTTTTAATTCATGTTTTATAGATTACTTTTATTTATTTTTGCTTTAATAATGCATATTCTGTTCACTCTGTGCAAAATTGGGGACAGAGGTGGGTGTTTAAATCATCTAATGAAAATCAAGCGGAGATGAACATTCAGGTTGAGGGAGAGGCCTATCCAAACCAGGAAAGCTAAAAAGCCACAGCTGCTCAGAATCAAGCTGCTCTCAGCTGTGCCCTTTTGTCCTGCCACCTGGCACAAACACGCTCCCCTGGCCAGGCAGCCATGCTCTGGCAAGGTGACCTCCGCCGGACACCAGGGACAGGAGGTGGTGTGGTAGCTACATAGGGAGACCTGGCCTCAACCGGCTCCAGTCAGTGTGTGGCAAAGAAAGGCACAAATCATTGCAAAGACCAGACTTCTGTTGGTTTGTTTCCTTCTTGTAAATACATTACTGTACACAACGTAAGTTTAAGTTGTAGGGGATTCGGGGACATAAAATTGCATATTTAACAGAACTTAAAACCGTAACAAAAAGTAGGCTGTTCAATCTCGAAGCAAAAATAATCCCTCCAGCCCCAACATTAACATTCATTCCTGGCTATATGCAGTACAAACATTTTAAAATCTGTGACAAAAGACAATTAAAAACCAAAAGTCAAAATCATAAAGCTTGTAAACAGATAATCTGAAATACACTTTATTTATGGAAAAATATCATCAAAATAGTACCACTATGGACTAAACTGCCTGAGTTTTCATTTCACCTAGGATCTTGAAGTAGAGAGCCTTTAGCACAAGAAGATCAATTTCAGTCACAACTAGTGCCACACAGCACAGCTTTGGGTAGAAATTTTGTTCTCGTTGGTATTTTTGTTGTGCTATCAAAAAGTGTTGTGCTAATCCTTCAAATAAAGGGATGTTGAGGCAATTCTTAAATCATTTGGCACAAAGTTATTTTGGCTGGGGCATAAATTTGAGTCTCAGTCATGAAGAATAATGCAACATTCCACCTATCAAGTATTCACTTTGATTGAAGAGCTTTCTTTATGTCATTAACTTCCATCTGAAAACAAGCAGAAGAAAAAGTATTTGATTAAATTAGATGCTTTAGCAAACTGAGGCACAGTTGGTACCACTTGAAAAGCACATGTTCTGTCTTGTCCACAGGTTTTATACTGTCAACCACAGGTTTTATACTACTCTTATTTCCACAGATTTCACAAACTGAGGTGTACTTCTCAATTGTGTAAGATAACCATTCACAGCTTCCTCCCTCAGACCATGACAAGTATAGTCATTGAATGTACTGCAAGACCTTTCAATCCCTTTAAATTACAACTTTTACAAGCCACACATCTCATTGCCCGGCATTACCGCACAATGAACATCATTCATGTCCATGCACCAGCAGCTGCACTTACAGCCACTACAGTAAACTGTACTGCTGCCAATGAGCACTGGTACCCAAGGGACACAACCCATCATCTCTCTCCTGCAGGGAGGGTTCTTGCTGTAGGAATGGTGGTTGCCTTCTAAAACCATCAGGCCAGTGCGCAGGCACCTTAAAGGCTCTAAAGGATGTACAGCCATGTGGTAAAAGGATGTGGCTGGAACCATCAGCAGCCCTAATTGTACACTTGGTCCCTCTGAGAGACACAGAAACCCTAAGGCAGGGGTCCTAGATTTATTCAAACACATATGTTTTAACCTGTGTTCAACTGCACCATCATCAAGGCAGTCTTCTTTAATACGTGGACCGAGAGCTGTGCTACTTCATGACTATCAGAGCACTCCAAAACTAATGCAATTTTTGTTTGTTAATGCTCATCTTCATGTAAAGCTACTAAAGCCATCTTGGCTAGCATCCAAACATTATAAGCAACATTCAAGCTGGAGTAAAAGCATTCAGCTATAAGATCATAATTTTAAACTCGCCAGTGCGGATCTCTGCATAAAGATGTGAAGTTATCTCTGAATGGCCTGGCCTGTTAGACTAAATCAATAATGGCTATTAAAAATGTTCACTGGGTTCTATCTGAATAAATTTCAGTTTTAGCTAACAAGAATTGTGTATTATTAGAAGCCATGTTCCTATGTGGTTGGACACATAAGGTCCTTTAGGCAGGCCTGGAGCATAGACATGGAGGATCCCCAGCTCTGCCACCTTTTGCCATGTTCCCAAGTACTTTACAGAGAGGGAACAGTCCAGTGAAATTACAATTCAATTTTCTATCCCTAGTTCAAAGTACAGTTTCCCTACACCATAAAAATATAAAATATAATCAATACCAAACCACTTATCAAGTACATGGAATAGAAGAGTATAGCATAGATTAGAATAGAATAATTTTGGTTGGAAGTGGTCCATAATGACCCTTTAGTCCATCTGCCTGACCAAGTTAAAGCATGTTGTTAAGGACATTGTTTATGTCACTCTTCAAAACCCCAAAAAGCAGTTTCAATGTCATTCCACATCAAAGCAGCATCATTAATGATTCCAGCAAAGACCGAGCTCCATGAATCCCATAAGCAGGGCAGCAGGATACCTGGCAAATGACTAAGACAGCACGACAACATCTAGAGCTAAGGTACTGTGCAAACTATGGTAGCAGTAACTGGGTTCTTAATCAGAGCACCTTCTTTTATATTGCTCAAAATGCTTTAGTGAAGACAAGCTGAGTCAGTCTGTAAAGCAGACATTAACATTTTGCTATATGAAATAATATATCAAGCATATTAACACTGAGACGAGCCTACTACAAAATATAACGCTTTGGCAGAAAGTAACTTTAAAAGGCATGATTTCATTTGTGACATAAATCAAACCATTAAAACTGAGATGAAAAAATCATAGTTTGAAATCTTGTATTATGTTTATTTTTTAAAAATTTGTCTGCTTGTGCTGATGAATTTTTAGATACTGATTAGTCTTTTCAGTAAAAACACAGTATAGCAATATATATGACACAAACTTGCAATGCTGTGAAGGGAAAATTATATCCCTTTCAAAAATATTGGTAGTTTTTGATTCACTGGAATCTAAGTATCTTAGCAGAGTTTTATGTCCCATATCAGGCTAAATCAAACCTGCCAACACATCCCTAACATTATAAATAACTTAAGTACCTGCAATCGTAGACGGATCTTCTTCTCTTCATCCAACTCAGAGAGCAACTGTTTAATCTCTTTTCTGTTAAAAGAATGCAAAAGAAGTTTGGGATGGAAATGACTACACCAGTAACATATAAAGGATTATCTCTTGGAGACATATTTTCCCCATGTCACTAGTTATTTTTTTTCCTCTGAACATGTAATTGAAAGCAGCATACTCTTGTATGCTATAGGCTATAGTAGAGAGAAGTAAAACTCACTACGGGACAGGACCCCGCCCCATCCCACATGGCTAATGAATAATGCCTCCTAATAGCCCTGCATCCACAGGCTTTGCTCTGGCCTAGCTCTATCAACACCATATCAGCACCCACTTGCCTTTTTCCATACAAAATGTAGATGTACTGACTGCTGGTGGGTTATGGGAACTGGTAACACAAATCCTGCCCATCCTATCACATACTTAAGCCACTTAAAAGCTGTTTATGCCAGCAATACAATGTAACCTTCAACTTCATTTATAAGACTTAACAACCCCAAATATAGATTTTCTGTCATTCTTCTTTGTTGGGGAAGGGAACATAGCTATAAGGAGCAGACACGTTCTCATGTTCCCCCTGAGTGATCTCACCTTAGGACAGATACCAGTAGGTGGAAGCTGCCCTTGCAAGAAGGGCCGGGGAGACCAGAGGAGCAGGGTCAGCCTAAGAGGCGAGGCCGTGGGGCTTGCTGGCTACATCCAGCTTGAACCATGCCCTCCCGCATCTTCTCCCAAACTCCGCACACCTCTGTTCCGCCACAGTCTCTGCACGCTGCTTGCCCTTTTCTTTTTCCTGCCTGGGCTACACACAACTGACAATGTAAGTGAAGGTTTAGCTTCCAAAGCATTAAATATTCTCAGGAACATCAGAAGTTACACGCCAGCCCCAGTTTCTCCTAGGAAATGAGCAACTTAAAGAAAACAAAGGTGCCCAAAGGTAAAATAGTAAGATTCAGGGCCATAAACAGAAAGGCCTTCAGATGTCCGAGTCACAATTCAATTACTACTTTTGTAACATGAGCTTCCTGGGAAAATGTGCTAACAGTCAAATAACAAACTGATTTAATAATTTTAGGAACTTGTAGCAATTTGTACTACAACTCTAACAAATGCACCCCTTTTGTTATGATCAATGCACATGAGTTCCCAGAGAGTTACTGACAAAGAAAACAACATTCACTGTTTATAGCTTGCAACTTAACTTTTTTAACACTCTGTAAACATCTACTTATGTCATTAACACAGGACAAAAAAGCTGGTGGATAGTGCAGGTCTTTTTTGCTGATCTTCTCACCCCTGCATATGTTCTGTCACATGAAAATTGGTCACAAACACATAGGCCAGGTGTGCAGAGTAACATCCATGAAGGCAAACTCAATCAGAAACTGCCACCACTAGGCACAAATGGATCCATCCCACCTTCAGCTGTGATTTGTAGTACTTACTTTTGCTGGTCTTTCATGGTTTCAATGATGGTTCTTAGCTCCCTGATTTGTGTTCTCAGCTCTTCCAGGGCAGTCTGACCTTGGCTCAAGTGCTCAGTCTTTGGCTTTCCTTCAGTACTAAACAGGGATGGGGAGTTTGACCTGTGGCCTGTTGTTCCCATAGCAATTGAGTGAAATCCAGGTGATGGTGAAGGGGATAGTGATGGTTGTACATTACTGCCACTAGCCAGACCTCCTGGTTTTGGAGGCAAGGAAGTTTTGTTATCAGACACCTGCAAAAAAAAAAAAAAAGGGAGTAACATTTAATGTCTGCAGAAAGCTTTATGAAAATCAAACCTCTAAGCAATGCTAAGTATTTAGCTGCTCTTCAGGAATGCTGAAAAGTCCAACAGTCAAACATGGACAGTTTTGGCAAATGCATGATAAATATAATGATTAATCATGGTCTTTGTATGAGTACATCAGAGGGGGTCAAGGTGGGATGCAAAAGTTCAGACAGCTTCAGAAAGACTTTCCATGGGTGCTACAACCAGTGAGCAACAGCATTTCCAAGATCTCAGACCTAGCAGTGAATTAAACCAGGACAGATGCTCGGCGTTTCTCTCACAAGTTTGTGAGGCCATATCTACATCCATGGATGTCTTCTGCAGAGCACAAAACTACATGGTCAAGCATCCACGTTGTATTTTTTTGCAAATTAAATTTAAAATTTCCCACCAACCATTGAAGAAATCTTCAAACTTTTTTCAGAATTTAAAAAATGTATTACATGTTCCCCCTAGCATTATGAAAATAGCAAAATATTCATTAAGCTTTCTTGTTGGTATGATATATATAGAAAAAAATCCCATGGCTTCAAAATGATAATATATTAATAATAAATAAATGTAGTGTACTGTCTTCTGTTAACTAAGGCTACCATGAATCCCCATAACTACCAATAGCTCTTTATTCCTCCAGGAACTTGACAGTAAAACACAGCATTAACCTATAACCCTGGAATCATGTAGTTAGCTAAAAAGGATCCCATGCTTCTTAACCACAATCCAGTGCTCTACTTACTAGACAAGCCTCCACTGATATGTATTACATAATGTAATATATGCATATAATGTAATATAATGTAATATACCATTTTATACTTATTAGACAAGTAGAAAGTCTGAAATTTACCAACCATACATGACCATCTACGTCACTGCATAGAGAGAACAGTGTACAAGTACAGCTATCACAATAGCAAGTAACGGGAGTCTTCACACTGTTATTTGGCAGTGCTATGTGTGCATGACATGACAGCTACCAGGCATATCTGAAAATCTGATTAGGACAAGAGTAAGAAAAAGCACTAGGCAACCTTCCAACTCTCTTTGGAAAAGAGATATTGAAGTTGAATGGCAAATAAGACAAAATACTGAATAAATGGTACGGAAATTGAAGGAGACACTTAAGTGAGGACTTGGGGACTGGCGGGGTGGCATTACCTGAACAAAGTAACTGAGAGAAAAGTTAGTGATGACATGAAAATCAGGAAAAATTGTGATGGGGAGGGAAGAGCAGGATCCACCAAGTTCTGCAAAAAACAGTCTTCCCTACTATACAACCATGACTGAGCACAGAACCTACTTCGGAAAAGCACTGAATTCAAAAAATGTTCTGCGAGAAAAACAAGTCTGACCATATAAATAAAAATGGTGTTATAATCACAAGAAAGCTGAATCACTGTAGTGCATTGAAAATTTGACTCAATGACCAGAATAATATTATTTTAACATTTTATCTATTTGTTTGTTTGCTTAGTTTGTATATCTGGGTTGGAAGGGACCTTAAAGGTCACCTAGTTCCAATCTCCCTGCCATGGGTAGGGGCACCTTCCACTACACCAGGTTGCTCCATGCCCCATCCAGTCTGGTCTTAAACATTTCCAGGGATTGGGCATCCACAGCTTCTCTGTTGTGGCACCTGTTCCAGTGCCTTGTCACCCTCACAGCAAAGCATTTTTTCCTAATACGTAATCTAAACCTACTCTCTTTCAGTTTGAAACCATTCCATCATCCTCTCCTATCACTCCATGCTTTTGTAAATAGTCCCTCTCCATCTTTCTTGTCAGTTCCCTTCAGGTACTGGAAGGCCACAATTAGGTCAACTCAAAACCTTCTCTTTTCCAAGCCAAATAAACCCAATTCTCTCAGCCTTTCCTCATAGGAGAGGTGCTCCATCCTCCTGACCATCTCAGTGGCCTCCTCTGGACTTGATCCAACAGCTCCATATCCTTCCTGCGCTGGGGACCCCAGAGCTGGATGCAGCACTGCATCTGGGGTCTCAATAGGAGTAGGGTGTGCGTAATATGTACCTATAAACAGATCTCTCGTGGATAACAACCCCATATATCAGTAGATGCAAGTTTCCTTTGGACTGAATGAAAAGAGATTTCAGGCTGAGTTCAAATCTGGAGCAGGCAAGCAAGGCACAACTGCAGTCATTGATCTGAGCATCTTATTCCAGAGCTTAACTGGCTACCAACATTAAAGCCTCAAGCATCTGCTTTCTAATAGCAGCCATCTCGTTTTACAGGAACAACATCTACAGTTTTGTCATATAACTTACAAATATTGGCCCAACAGTAGTCCTTAGTGCAAGTGCTTCCAGAAGAGGGAGCTACACAGCAAAACATTATCCTCATAACTTGATCACAGAAGTGCATGACTTCATCTTTCAAATACTTGTTAAACTATTAGAACGTAGTATTTGTATTATTAAAGGTATCCTTGTGTACTAAAAAATAGTTCCAACCTTTAAAGCCTGACCTACACACTCCTTTTGCAATATTTGCTCTAGTGTTCTACTAAAATACAGTAAGAATGACACAAGCCTATAAAATGAATACCATTATACCTGTATAAAAAGTGATTATATTTGCAAATATAAATTCACATACTACTAGAGTGTGTCAAAGAGTTGTATTTTCTCTGCTTACAGACTTTTCTAATGTAAACTCAGTTTAAAGTTGCAAAAAGACAGGGTCTTTGTTTCTAAAATTTATTTCCCAGCCTCTCTGATTCTGTGAAATGCATTTACACAAGAAGGATTTTTTTTCACAGTATGGTTATTTGAGACATTTGAACTGTGCAATTCACTTTAGACTTGCCTTTCAAGCACAGAACAATCTTTAGTAACCTTTGTAATTTTAAGCTTCTTTAAGTGGGCAGTTACCAGGTGACTGCTGGATTAAATTATAAATGTTTGAGTACTGCTTTAAAAAAAGAAGATGCATGTGATAAGGTTAAGCAGAGGCATGCCAATTAACTTACTTGTGATATTGTAACAGTTCTTGATTTCCTTGACACTTCAAGAGTTTTGTGAGTAATGGAAACATGTTCTTCCTTCTCATCTTCAGGACTTGGTGAGTCAAAAAAATCAGGGCTTGAAAGGGATGACTGTGTAGACAAACACGCACCACAAAAGAAGAGGAAAAAGAAAAGCACAGATATTTTCATTGTACAATGACATTTTTAGCTATAATTTTCAAAGTAACAATACTTAAAATCAGGACTCTTTGTCTCCCTACTCCCCCTTTGAAATTTCTTGAAAGCATTCAGGAAATAAGATATGCTTAAGTGTTGAATTCAACATTAATTTACAGCTTTGCCTTGGATGATATGACAAGATGAAAGCAGCCTCCTGTCGCAGGCAGGAAGGACGCTGGGTGCTGTGCCGTGGGGGTGCCAGCTCTGTCACCGGGGCGGTTCTGTCGTGGCTTTGCTCAGAGCAGGTCTCACCCTGCTGCTCTTCAGAGGCCCCAGCTCTGCCTGTGCACGGTGCTGGCACTGCAGGGCTGCCTTGTGTGCAGCCTCTTGGTAAAGGCGCGAGAAGGGAAGGTTCTTTCCACCCCTTGTTCCTTTCCTCATAGATGTGACAGGGGAAGGAAAATCTCTTTACTGCTCTTTTCTGTTTCTGCATTTATGACAAGAGTCAATTTTGAAAGCATTCTCTTTTTTGAGTTCTATTAGTTTCACAATAATCCTTTCTGCTTCCCTCAACTTTCTTTTTCTTCAGCAACACGGACCCAGGTAACCATCAGTAGCTGCTCTCATTCTGATATTCCAGAATGCAAAAAGCATGGAAACAAACAAACCCCAAACCCCAAAGAAGAAGACATTGAAAAACTGAACAGTGGTTTCCAAAGTATGGTTTATGAGACCAGCTTGTCTAAAGATACCTATTAGAGAGTGAAATTTAAATCATCCTTATATTTACAGCTGTGATCTTAATGAGAAGAAATATATGATAGCTCCAGGAGGGCTGTTGAAGACTGAATGGTCTATTTGTCCTCAAAATCTGGTAAATGTCTGCGAGAAACCAAGGGAAATGCTTCTTTTGGGAAACACTTTCAAAATCCTCAATACTTAGCACAGATTAGTGTATTCAAAAGAGTTTTATAAGGGATTTTTCTGGGCTCAGTCATGGCTAGCAAGGAACACTTGGCAGCACCCAAATAAGGGGGTACAAACCTTAGAAGGAAGGGAATGTTTTGAACATCAGTATTCAAAACACTGGCAGCCTTTTGACAGTGATTTTCCTAATCTGCATCTCTGCCTCATTGTACGTGTGAAGGAATGGCTGGGTAAAAGTAGTCAAAACACCAAGGAACACAAGTAGGAGGCGGGGGGGGGGGGGGGAATCAGAAAAAAATTTTTTTGAAATAGTTTTTAAAGAAAAGAAAAATTAACTTACAGATGTGAGAGACTGGGAGGGTGGTCGCCTGCCAGTAGCTTTTGGTCTGGTTGTAGTAGGATGATTAAGCTTCTCAGCAATTGGTATTACAGAATCAAAACCTTCCAAGTCTTAAAAATAAAATAGAATTGATTTGGTTTTCTGGCAATTGTCTTCAAAGGGAAAGAATAACATGTTTTTCTAATTTCAAAGAAATGAAATCCCATTTTCCCCACTGTGTCACAGTGTTCTGCACGTATTTAGCCACCACGATGGCCCTAAAAAAACCTGGAAGTCAAAGGCAGCTGTAATCCAGTCACCCTTGCCAAGAACAATTACCCTTCCATCTCAAACACAATAAAGCAGAGGGGGAATGTGTGGAGGAGCCTTTGGCTTTATTTTCAGCATAGTGAAAACTAAATGACTTCATGGGTTCTATGGCATGGAATAAACAGTTTCAAAATTTCCATCTGGCTACTGAAGGGGTTAGTAATTATTTTTTCCTGAATAACTGGAGACATGAGACCGTGCACACATTGTCTCAGGAACTGTACTGTCAGCACTGCATTGCAGCAATTGCTCAGGGAAGCACAGAATGAGAGTGATCAAGCTGGAAGTGATCTGCAGGTTCCTGGACACCTGTAGCTGGAGGCACCATAGTTTCCAGTAACTGCAGGTGAGAGGAGTTTCTCCCTTCAGTAGTCCACAGGCTATGGTAAGGAAAAGCTCCAACAGGCCCCTGAAGCTGTACAGAGCCCAGGGACAGCAGGTCTAATTGAATCCTGTTCCAACCATCTTCATGGCCAGTGAAAAGCTCTGGGGAAATGTTTACTCAGTCCAGCCACACGGTAACATGTTCATGTGAAGGAACGATGTGGAGGCTCAAGGAATACCACAGCTCATGATTACATGGATAAATCAAATGGCTTAATACCAATCATCTATTTTTATGGGTTGTATCAGTTTCACTCACCTTCATTTCAAAATGCCCTACAGCATATGTTGAGCAGGAAGGAGTCAGAAAACACACAAGAGGTACTTCAGACAAGATAAATCAAAATTCTTCAAAATTACTTTCAAATATGAATCAAATACAGGAATGATATTCATTATTCAGAGACTATTTTCCATTGTACACATGTAGGAAAAAATAGCTTTTAAATTAATAGTTCTATATACTAGGCACTTAATTTTCCAAACTATTAGAGAACCATGAATCTCTGAAGATCCAGTTTTGTTGCCATATTACAACCAACCATCATACAAAATTACACAATGGAAAAACAAATTAATTAATGGGCCTATGCAATAAACTGAAGGACATTTAAATTGACTCCAAGTACTCATGATTCGTCAGCTAGAAAGTAAATGGGAGTGGAGATTCCTTATTCAGCAATATCCTTCCATCTCCAAGACATAAAAAAAAAAAAAAAAGAGGAGGATAAAAAGAGAGCTATTTCAATAGCCCTGAAGTAGTCTAAGGTTATTCACCTCCAAATACTACTCTATTTTTGGCGTGACTCTTCCTATATATAACCAGTGACCCCACTGTCCTCTACCATGTATTTTTGTCATTGCTCTTTTTATTGACTGTTGCAGCCTGTGTGCAAAGTTAGGTCACCCATCCAGTCTGTCAGTGGGAATTTGGCAATCTGAAATCTCAATTGTACTCAACACGTTAGATGAGGCCATAGTGCTTTGAAAGTTAAAATGAGCTAATTTTAGCAGATTGCACAAAACCTATTTGATGTCCTACAGGACTTCAGGATTTCAGGAGAGGAGAAATGGAAGTAAAACTTTATTTTCTGGGGAAAAAAAGCAGGCAAGTAAGAGCTGGTTTCCATTAATATCCAGTTTGAAGCTGACCCATAAGATAGTTAAATGACTTAAGATCACAAAGCAAATCAGTAATCAATATATTAACATGTTGTCTAATTTTAATTTTCACTACTGAGTTACTTTGCTAAATTGCACAGCAAAAATGTAATACCATCAAAAATATACACTCCTCTCCAAATATGTGATACTCACGCACATGAACAGAAATGGAGGCTGAAGCAATCATTCCATTTGCCCCAGCTACTCTCTCCCACTTTACTATTTTGTTTTCCTGAGCAAGCTTTAATCCAGCTCATTTTTCAACAGCATGTGCCAAGCCATGCAAATGCTTGCACTGAAAGAAGGATCAGTACCAGTATCACAGGACTGATTCAAGCTGCTAAAACTGAGGGGAAGGGCAGACTTCTGCTTTGGGGGGCAGGAAATTGGCTGAAGTTATTTTGCAGCCTAGGAAGGCTGCAGTGCATGACTTCCCTCTCGCCATTCGAGTGAGGTGGGGTCACTCTCTTATCCCAGGTAACAAGCAACAGGAGAATAGGAAACAGCCTCAAGTTGTGCCTTGAAGTTTAGTTAGGAGAGGTTTAGATTGGATATTAGGAAAAAAATTCTTCATTGAAAGTGTGGTCAGGCATAGGAGCAGACTGCCCAGGGAAGTGGTGGAGTCACTGCACCTCAAGGTGTTCAAAATATGTGCAAATGTAGTGCTTAGAGAGATAGTTTAGTAATGGACTTGGCACTGCTAGGTTAATGGTTGTACTTAATGATCTTAGAGGTCTTTTCCAACTTTAAAGATTCTATGGTTCTTTAAGTGCCACTGTCCCTATCTCTGCTCTTACAAAAGGTATCTACACTAATATGGAAAACAATCAATGAAAAAATAGTGAAGACAATTAATTCAATGTGTTTCTTTGGCTTAAATAAACTAGTAATTACCTAAAGTTCTGTATTTGATCAGAACAATAAAATACTCAGGTTTAAATTGTAAAATGTATTGATAAACAGAAAGTGTATGGATTTGCATCCTTGAGACCCATAAGCATTTGCAGACATAATTTGCTCCTTGCATTTTATATATACCATGAAAGATGAACATTGATATGCAAAGCTTCTATGATCAAGAAATATTGGGAAGCCTACCTTTTTTCCACTTCTGAATGCATTTTTGATAGCTAGAAAAATAAACTAAAGCAGCCTATACCTGCACTGAATTTTAAAGAGAGTAGAACAGAGGATATAAAGGCTCCACAGGTAGAATCTGCTGCCAAACCAGTGAAATCACAGCCATTCAGTTGATACTCTAAATGAAATTCTATTAAAGTGTAATGGACAACACTTGGTACAACGATAAAATAGTAAATCCACTTCCAGTACTCCTATATGCCCTTTATCTCTCCATTTGTTCTCCTTATTTAGATGTTGTTCTTCCTCCCAAATCTGCTCTGCATCTAAGGCTATCACCACCTTCCACAATCATCACCTGTGGAGATACCCATTCAAGAAAATTCCCATCTAGTGAAGCGGTGACTAGTAGAATGAGCAACGGAGTCACTCACAAAACTTCTGCCATGCTGTCATATATGCTGTGGATTCAGAAATGAATTAACTCGTGCTGGTTATCTGATTATTTTTTGCTGATGGAAAGAGAGGTTATATGGTTCTGACTATGTTAAACTCACTGAGGTCATTAAATTTGATTCGATTCGATTTTAATTTGTATTCTGCAGCTATCAGAAATTGGGAGCTTAACTTTACATAGTAAGCAAAATGTATAGCCTTCCTGACAGGCCCCAGGTGGAATGTCATTAAAGAAAAAGTCCAGTCTACAGTATCCAAAGCCCCATTAATTGCCAGTACAGCAATATCAGCATCCAGCAGACCTGGGCTCTGCAGTGGTCCAGCTTTCTCTTTGTCTGGTAATAATAAACAGTAAGCAAGATTCTATTAAACACGTAGAACATAGAGATGACACCCATCAATTAACTTCCTAATTAAAAAATAGTTGATATTTGTTCTAAAAATAAACAGATGCATTCATCATTATTACAGTCTCACTGATCAAGCTGCATGATCCATGAAGTAATTCATGAGATTGGAAGAAAGGCATCAGATTAATTTTAATATATCAGTGTAGTACACACAGTCTGGCTCACCGAGTAACCATATTTCATAAATATGAAAAATGTTAGCTGTGCAAGAATTATTCCCTGGTATCCTTCCAAGCCACTTAAAAATAGAATATTTCTCCCCATTACTGTGTTCATTTGGAAACATGGTTATTTAAAGCATGATGATGGTATTTTTAAAAAAATGCCCAGATCCAGGAAAACAAGTATTTAGAGAAAAAGTTCTAAACTCATTATACTTGTACCTTCCCAGGAAATGACCTTCAGTCCCTATCCCCCAAAAAATCCCATAAATAAAAGTTAAGTGATTATATTTCCTTCCTTACCCCTTTTACTCCCTGCATTTAGTATTCTGGCATAAAATGTTGCTAGGCCTTAACTTTATCTTACATTTAGGTTTTTTAGTATTTGGGCAAAATTGTTTATACATAACGATGACAGAAAGTTTTTTGAATTAGGTGAGAGATTTCACCTTGAGAAAACTGAAATGGGAAGTGAGCGTTAAGAGAATCAACACATTCAGAATGCTAATGGTGAGGTTTCACAGAACAGAAATACAGCAGGGCTGAAGGAAATGAGGCAAAGGTGGCATTCAATTCATTTGAAGAAGATAATGTCACAAAAGCCACAGAGGTGGATTTCATTTCATAATCATCTTTGGTACATTTAAAAGGTTGACAACAGGCCTGTGAAATAGTATATATACTGTCTTTAAATGCAATAATCTTGAAAGCTATCAAATGAGACACACACTGCAGACAAAATCTTCTGCCTTAGTGCCCATTCAATATATAGTGGAAATTAAAGAAGAACTAAATAATCTGAATATTAGTGGGAATTTTCAGAAGACTACAATTACTTTAACTACTTCAAGCATCCAGATTCTGCTACTCCCTCCATGCTGAACAGCATCGTACCCTTTGAGGAATACAGCCATGCTCCCAGCCAGGGTTCAGGCAGCAAAATCTCACCCATAATGAATCACAGACTATTTTTAAAGATTTGGGTAGTGCACTTTTAGGAGGAGAGCTCCCTGGCTGCCAGGTTCCTTTGTTCAGGAGTGCAACAGTGATATGCCAAGGAGGCCTGCCCATCCAGTTCTGGGCCTTGCAGGGAAAGAGTGTAGCTCATCTGGCTTCCCAGGACAGTTACTGCACAGCTGTGCCTTTAGCACAACCTTTCCTAAAGCACCCAGTTATCTTCTCTCATTTCAATCCTGACTTTTATCGCTTTAATAGCTGAATGAAGAAAGCTGCCATAATGAACTTTGCTAACCACTTGCCAGTGCCCTCATAAGGGTTTTATTTTTAACGATTCAGAACATGCCAAGAAAGAACTGAAAGGTCAAGAAAACTGAGGAGCCAGAAGAAATGGATATGCTGTTTTCAGGCACCTCAACTTGATACACATGGGGACCAATTTAAATTTCTAGTTTACTGCTTTTTTCTGGACCCCTCAGGGCAAGAGGCCTAATTAGTTTATATAATGGACCATTACCATATTCCTGATTACAATATTTACAGTCCAGAACTATGTTTATGGGTGATCTTGACTCACTGACGTAAATACTATAACTTAAACCAGTTGGGCAATTCTGTTCCTTTGCTTTGCCCTATTAAAATGAGCATGAATAGCAGCACAGAAAGAGGTTTAGGCAGATTTTGATGTTCATTATATGAGTCACATTTTGTCCTCCAACCCTTGCATTTACCAGTATTTTCTGGTTTTCCAAATTTTATTCTGTGTTTTCAGGCAAAATAATTATAAGGTCTCACAGTATAACAGCCTGAGATTTAAAGACAAACCTGCTCCATTCTACAACCTTTTACTGGAAATATTCTCCATCTTTTTCCCTAGTGTGGGCCAAATCTCATTAGATCACTTTTTCTTGCAGTCAGAAGCATGGGAGATAGCCTCTCCTGACAAATACAGCTCTGGAACAACTGCAAATACAGTTCAAGGAAACATGATATACTGAAGGTTTTCTTAATTTGTTTGTTTATTAGATATTTTCAAGAGGGTATTTTTAACTACCCTTTCAGGCAAGCTAGCACCAGTTCTGCAGGGAGGGACAGAAAAAAAGAATGTGGCTTTGGCCAGTACTCCATGATCCACTAGCAAATGGTCTGCAGATTAAAGTCTGAAGAAATGCTGAAAAATGGACTTGCACGACCCACCTTTCAGGGAAACTCTTACGATAATTCATACCAACATTAGATGTTTCAGCAGGAATCAATGAAGGCATATGTGCCTTCTGTTAGCACTGATGAAGACGATTAACTGCTTTCATAAATACCATGCAAAATGTGTAAAGAGCCAGGGAAAATATTGGAAAGATGTGGCCACTTGGCTCGGTGCAGCTCATTCTTTTTGCAAAGCACAGAAACTGCTTCTTGTGGGGATTAACTGATCATTTCCACAGTACATACATACATTATTTTTAGTTCTTTGTGGGTTATTCCTTAAATCACTTAGCTTAAATCCATATAGTTTTAAGTATTAGATGATGCCAAAGCAACTCTGTTTTGGATAGACAAGACTTGTTTCAGGATTTCGGGATTCTTAAGAGAGAGAGAGAGAGTGTGTGTGTGTGTGTGTGTGTGTGTGTGTGTATAGTTAAAAGACTTAGGATTGACCCGATTTCCAGAAATAACTCAATACCATTTTTCTAGAAGCATTAGGTTTTGATCCACGAAGCTATTATATGTGCTAGATGTTTCTGTCATTACACTGGCCCTCATATACAAAATTCTTCATGAAATTGAAAAGAAACACGTCACCTAAAGAAAGGCCAAGTTATGCCATGAGGCATGAATTGAAGCTGTTGAAATCAATGTAGTTCTACGTAAGAATTCTTCTGTTTGTAAAACAGGGTTTATTGTCAGTGGAGCTTATGTTGCTTTAGAAGCATTTTATAAGCTCAAAAAGCCACTGCCAATCCAGACCAGTTGTTGGTAGAGATGAACCAACAGATGTAAGTAACCACTGTGGTTTAACCACAGTGATACTGGAGACCAAGTCTTGGGTGACATGACCACACATTTTCCACTGAGTGCCAGTGAATACTCTTCAAATTTGTACACTGTGTTTGTTGTGAGTTTTTTTTTTCTCTTTCAGACTAGAAAACCATTCTAGTATGTTTCTAAATGCTTTTGCACAATGAAATATATGCATTACACTTTGCAATGACAAAATCTGTCTGCAAGAACAGGTTAATTAATCCAGAGCATTGACAAACACCACATGTAAACTGCACATGTCACTTTTGTCACTAAAATTTCTTATGATACATTAAATGATAATGCTTTGTCATTTCAATACTATGGTGCAAGATTTTCTGTCACAGTATGCTCAATTTCAACTTTTAATTTAAAAAAAAATCTGTAATATCCATGTAAACTTTGGCATTCTACAAAATGCTTCTTTTTGTGTTTACTTGTTATGCATTGTGAACAAAACCAAAGACAGGATAGAAAAGAAATGAAAAAAAAAAAAGCCTTACCCTCATGAAACGAAGAAGAGTTAGCCATGGCAAAGAGATGTAAATAGGAAAAGTTGAATGCAAGATGTGTGGAAAGGAAAGTAAAGACATCACTGAAAACAGGGAAAAAGAAAACAAAGGAAAAAGTGAGGAGGAATGGGGAATGGTTCCTCTTAAATAATAATATTCTGAAGGCTAGTTTTCCAATGGCTTTTGTAAGGATTGTGAAAAGAAGTAAAGGCATGGACAACGGTAGTAAGAGCTGCCCATTATATCCATAATCAGCAGCGATGTTGCTAAGCAGAATTTTCTCTTGTCAGTACAGATTGGAAAATCGTAATCAGTACTGATTTATCATCAAGAAATTTACATGTGAAGTCACAACTCTGCAGAACATGTTAGGGAAACCAAGTCATGAGCCAACATCTACATAAAAATAACTTCTTATATATGCAGCTTACACATCACCTCAGCCTTGCTCAAGGATTTGTGATTTTCCTGATTGGTAAAGTGAGGTGAGAATGTTTTTAAAGGTGTGGGGTTTTCTGGTTAGACAACAGTGATCCACTGGTAGAATATTACTCAGAAAATAAACAGGAAAAAGTCATTTCCAAGCGACCTAGACAAAATGCAAGTTTTGAGTCTGGATTCCCAATTCAACTCAGCATATTGCTGCTCAGTGGTTGATGGCAATACTGATTTTATTATTGCTGATCACTTGTTTGTTTTTTGAGAGATGGCATATGGAAGAACCCTGTATCTTCTCCCCAGTCACAGAGGTTTTGGTCTCATCATGGTAAAGGAACCAACTTAGAAATCCTTTAAAAGACTTCACAGAATAAAGAACTGTTCTCCATCCAGCATTAGTATGGTTTGCTTTAATAACCAAAACTGTCTCTCCACTGTTTTTGTTCATCTCTCTGCCCTGCATGAAAGGAACAAGAGCTTTAGACTGGCTATAGGACTAAGGAAGTGACAGCCCCTACCCAGCTTAACATCTCCAGTGCAAAGTAGCCAGGAGGTGCTGTGGTGTTAATTTTCAGTGCACAATTCACCATCAGTATTTAGCATAACCATGAAAGAGGTGAGGCAACTTGCAAGAGACTGTTGCTTTTCCCCCTGTTCTTCCTGAGAGCTCTGACTGCCAGGGAATGGCATTGGACCAATGGGACAATGAAGAGGAGCCCAGTAACCAGAATGGTCATGCCTCCAAGCTGCTACAAAGGCCATTTAACTTCCATTTTCTTCAAAGGCTACTGCTAAGTCACACCTTGTCTGTCACATAGGTCCACTCTAACTTGTGTAAATTTGGATTTCTGAAAAGACACCAAATGGTAGATTTAATCAAACCCATTTTGCCAGGAGGGATGGATGAGCCTCAGAGAAGGTGAGATTGTCCTTCCTACAGAACACATGACATGGGGCCAATACCAGTAAGACATATCACTGTTAAATATTGTTTGGACTCACACAGCCAGATCCACCACTGTTTAGAATACACTGGACAACTCCACTCACACGTCCATCATCTTTTCTAATAACTTATGCAGCTGTAAGACTTTTCTAACCCATTGTTCTCTTTGTAAATAAATTAAACTAAATCTCACACACTTACCATAAATCTCAACAATTACACTGCACCATAAACTGTTCTGAACTCCAAACCTCTCCTCACAGTAAAGGACATTAATCCACTGTGAATTGGTTTTCCTTATTAAGTCTTGATTTATTGCTCTGCCCTCTCTTAAAATGCCTTTTATTTATTTGACAATATTTTACACGACCTGTCAAAAGACCGCTGAAAATTTATAACAGTTCTGATCTCTGGATCCCCTTTCAATTCAAAACCATAATTTATTTCTTTTTTCTTTTAACAAGTTGTCTAACAGGCTAGAATGACATGATCTGCCCTTGTAAATGCCATTCTGGTTTGACCCTATCAAGTTATACTTATTTAAGTATTCACACTATTTTATCCTTGAGCTCAATAGGTTCTCCACGTAAGTGGTAACAGGAGGTCATCAGCTAAACCCTTTGCAACATGTTGTGGTTTGGTTTATGGACTTTTGTTGGCTTCTATTCTGCATCTAAAAAAACCTCCAAAACAACCTAAATTCCTCCCTGTCACCCTCCTCTCCCCTTCCATGTTCTGGAAATGAACAAAAATTCATATAAATCAGATTTCCTGCCTCGCATGATAAGAACAAAGCAAAATAAAACCATAACCAACAAAACTAAAAAATACAAAACACTCTTAGCTTTTATCCTGATAGTGATTCCAAGGAATAAAGAAGTTTACCTCCAACACACCACTTTATGCTACCTTCAGTCATAACTTTCTCTTTCAAGTAACCAGAGGCTTACGTGCTTTGAAGCAAATTTGTACACATGGTTAATAAACACTCAATGGTAGAATTTGCCTGCATTTTCATACCATTCCTTTCCAATAATCTCTACAATAAAAATGTTCATGCAATTTATCAAAAACTTCTAGCTTTCCATGTTTACGCCAAATGAAAACCTGGGAAAAACATACTACTTGCCACTCCAGAAGAACCATGGCAAAAACAGAAGCTTTACAAAAAGCAGACATATGTATGCTGGAAAGCTCATAGACCTATGTGAAATGCATTTAGTATTTTGTTGTTAAGATATAAAGAAATTTTAATTGCAACATAAAGTTCTGCTTCCAAGTCTGAAGAAAAGGTATGTTTGGCTGTTGAAAGGATGCTATTTTACAGAAATGCTTCACTAATAAAGCAGTCTGGGCAGCCAGCAGCACACCAAAGTGACATTTCGTGCCTCGGTGAGAGGCAGCAGTGCTTGCCCAGGCGGGATCCTGGCTCTGCCTTTGGCAAGCGCAGGCTGAGCGGGCACAGCTGCGAGCGAGAGTGACGGCAGCAGCTGCTCTGGGCTCGGGGAGCAGAGGCAGCACACAGGACATGGCTGTCAGCCGTGCCCCTGCCCGCGGCAGCTCCCTGCTCCCCGAGGGCCACGCACCGCAGCACCCACCCAGCAAACACCTGCTTTGCCAGCCTCAAGAGAAGGAGGGTGAGAGAAGACCGAAAAATAACCTGTTATTACTCCTCTCCAGGTGACTTCCTGATTAAATGGTTCATGGTCAGGAATACAAGTTGTTTACAATAGAAATTTAAACAGTTTTTAATTGGTGTATGCAGTAAAATTTAGTCAAATTGACCAGAACTGGGTTTCTATTCCTTTGTATTGGAAAGTGTAAAGATTACTAACTGCACCAAACCCACAATCTTTTGCGGTATTAAAACCATAGCAGCACTATAAACAAGTATGCCTTATTATTGTTGGCCTTCTGACTTGTTTCAGACTTTTGAACAAAAATAACAAGAGCCTCCCTATTCAAAACAGCTCACTATTCCATATTTGCTTTTAATTTTTTTTTTAACTGAAAACCCCAACAAAACTATTTTATGTAAAGTAGGAATGATACTTTAATCCTACAGTTAAAATTTGATATAAAAGCACTCACATTCATTGCCAAATACTCAATCTGCCTCTTGAATCATACCAAAGTCACTACAAAGCAGAAACTTGCACCATGAATTTCTTAGGCAAACTGTAGAAAGCACTATAACTTACCGATGTCATTGCTTCTTTCAGAGGAGTCTTTCTCTAGAGTGCCGGATACTGTACTGCCCACTAATTCCACTTTTGGACTATCACTCCTGCATTTGGATCAAGAAGAGGAGATGTTTTATTGGGAGTTTTTGTGTGGGTTACAGTTAATTGATAGCTAACTTGCAATTAATAATAAGAGAGCAAAATATTCTTCCTTTGCAGCACCAGAGTAATAGCAATGTCAGCGAGAGCAATCCCTAGTAAGTCGACATGCTGTATGGATTAACCTTATCTCATTTCTCCTTAACACCTGTCAAAAAAGCCTATTTTAGACACCGTAGTGTCCAGAATAATTCTTCAGATGTTCACAGCATCTCAACACGAAAGAAACCTAAGGGCAAGGAGACATCCTTCAACATCTCCTTTGTAGCTATTTCTAACTAATTGGCTTGCACAAACTACAGCAGTGGACTACCTGGAATGCTGCAGAAAGGGAGAGAACCTCAAGCTAGCATTGTGCATTTCAGCAGTTCCGAGGATTTACTCACAAATGCAGCTCCTCCACCATGTTTTTGCACTTTTCTTATGAGATTAGACTACGAAAACTGTCTCTACAGTCCAAAGAACCAAGATCACCTAATTTGTCACAAATGGCTTTGGAATAGTAAAGTGTCAGGAGCTATGATACTTTATACAGAGGAGCTAGTTTAAAATCAAACAGGAGATCAAACAAAAGCAACAAAATTATTCCTTATTTGGAGAACACTCTATCCCACAAGTATCAATCGACCTATTGAAACAATTTTTTAAAAAACCAGTGGTAGGCAAGTAACACAGTATTGCACAGGTCACTCAAATCTCTGATATGTACTGTGGTAACAACTACTCAGTTAATGCAATACATTCTACTTGCCATCGTTATCAGGCCACCTGACAAATACAATAGTTTTTTCACAACGACTATTCCCAGTGTAACACTATAAAAATTATGATGTATGTAAGGTACCCAATTTAGGGATAAAAACATTGATCTGCCCCGGAACAACCCAGCCAGATGTGCACTATAAAGTGCAATAATTAGCAATAATTAGCTGTTGACAGTAAAATACATAGTGAGCTCCCAAATCTTGTTGATTTTTTTGTTGGTCTCTGCTTTTGATACCATAAACTGATGACAGATGGCCTGAACCTCAACTCATGGCAACATCTTACGGGCAAAACACGAAGTGGCTAGAAACCCTATTTCAGACTTCAGAAAGGCTGTGATAAAGAGCTGAAAATTTTTATTAAAAACCAGAGAAGTCATAGATTAAGTGAATCTATATGCCACTAAATCCTGTGATAGGGTGACAAGTATTCTGTGAACAAAAAAAAAAATAGACAATCAGATTAAAAACAAACTAGTTCTCCACAGCTATCAGTATGGCAGGCAGTCTGCACCAGGAAGGACACAGAAGAAATTTAACACATGCACAGAATAATGTATTAATTGGCAAGATGATAAATAAGGGTATTTTCCAAGTGATCTACCTGAACAATCAGTTTTCTTAGCTTTTAGTCTTTAACTTTTTCTTAAATTCCTTATATATTTGTAAACCTATAAGAAGCAACATAGTTTCTTGGCTGACAGGGCAATGAGCATCTGACTGCATACTCTGTTCCCAGCAATCTGAGAGCACGATGTGATTTGGAAGCACTCTAGGAAATGTGTGAGTATGGCTTTGGAGAGATTCTTAGAATGGCATGATTTAGGGCTGAAGATCACAACATTTACCATTTGCCTACAAAAGACACCAAGATATATGGCAACAGCCCCACAAAAGAACCCCAACTCTGTTATCAGAAGAATCAACAGGCTTATTATGCCACCCTGCATTCATACTGTTGTGAAAGGAGTGGACCCTCCCTTCTTGTTCAGTGTGTCCCTCTCTGCTCGTGCCCATGCAGACAGGCTGTCAGCTTGACCAGACAGATGATCAGCCTCAGAGAAACCCCACACTAATAGAAATCCCACTGCAAACTGATTAATTACCATCTGCAGCAGCTCGCTGACCCATACGGCTGAGCGGCTGCACAAATGCTGGTGCTAAACACAAGGGAGGCTGTGGGAATGGGGTGCCAGTACAAGGAACCCTGTTAGGAGTGTGCTGAAAACGGACTGGTTTAAACTGATCGTAAAGATGCACCTTCTGTAGGTGTTTATGGCTTGCCTACTCCAGAGAATTGACTTATCTGTAAATTGTATAATCATAGTATGTCTAAGTAAGCTGTGACGCCTTTGGAACAAAATGACAGCTATTCACTGTTCCACATGGTTTTTATCTGCCCTATTGCCCTTGAAGCCCTACTGTGCCTCCAGTGAAGGAGGATTATATTTAAATGGAAAAACAATCATCGCTACAAAAAGTCAGTGACATGCATAAGATGCAAGCCACTTACTCAGAACAGAAGAAAACCCTCTTTGGCTCAGCAGCTGCCATGGAAATCACACAGGACTCACTTTGTAACTACAACAATTTTCCCCTAAAGATCATGTACTGGTTTTGGCTGCGATAGAGTTGATTTTCTTTATAGCATCTTGCATGGAGCTGTGTTTTGGATTTGTGCTGAAAACAGCATAGATAACAGAGGGGTGTTTTCATTATTACTGAGCTGTGCTTGCACAGAGTCAAGGCCTTTTCTGCTTCTCCACTCACCCCACCAGTGTGGAGGGTGGGGGTGGAAGAGGAGTTGGGAGGGGACACAGCTGACCCCAGCTGACCTGAGGAAAGTCCCATAGCAGATGGTGTCATACTCAGCATTTAGAGTTGAGGGAAGAGGAAGGAAGGGGGGGATGTTTGGAGTTAATGGCATTTGTCTTCTCGAGCCACCACTGCAGATGATGAAGCCCAGCTTTCTTGGGCATGGCAAAACACCTGCCTGCCTCTGAGAAGTAGCAACTTTCGTTGCTTTGCTCGCACATGCATCATTTGCTTTTCCTGTGAAACTGTCTTCATTTCAACCCACAAGTTCTTTAACTTTTGCCCTTCTGATTCTCACACCACTGTTGGGGGAGTGAGAGAGTGGCTGTGTAGGGCTGAGCTGCCCACCAAGGTTAAACCACAACAGGTCAGCAAAGGTTCTGCTAGTTCAATTTTTATTCTAATTGCTTTGGGTTTTTCAGATTTTGGAAATGGATACCAGTAGGTCTTAAAATAATTACTATCTTATTAAACTGAATGGATTTAAAACCAGAACACCTTTATTGAAGTGACTGCTTCCATTTGAAGTTTCATATTTCTTAATTATCCGAGCAATTCAAAGTCTTTTCCATTTTTTCTGTGCTAGACATTGCAATGTTTCGACATAACAAGGTTACTCTTTAGGTGTGCCTTTTCCCTTTGATAACATGAAAATTGAAATATCTTAAAAATACATGGTTACTTCATACAATTTTGTACTTAGAAAAAAAAAGGAAAACACAAGAGCAACAAAACACCCTTCCAAAATTCTTAATGATAAAAATTTATGGTATGTTTAAAATATTTCAGGCAAAGGATAGAGCAAAAAAATAGCTACTCCATTGCATGCCGCACCAGTGAACTGAACACTAGGTTATGTATTGGTCTTTCCAAGACATCACTTAGCTAAATCTGAAGATTGTAGCAAATACTTGTATTTCCAAGTATGCCCAAGTCATCAGCAGGTATAGACTGCATTTTGGAGCAACTGGGCAAGCATGTTCGAAGCCAAGTCCAAAAGAAGCTGTGGCAGTAGCACCTGGATAGAAGGGTAAGTTTTCAGAGATGTACAACCAAAGCATTTCAGTAAGATGAAACTAGGAGCACAAGCCAGGTGCGTTTTTTTTCTTTTCATTTGCCTCAGATTTTTCACTGAGAGCATTTGTTTATTTAACCATATGTGGAGGAATGAAGGGAATCAAAGTCTAGCATTTCACTCTATTCTAACCTATACTCCATTCTGGTATTTAATTCACCATTACTATACTTGAACTCCAATAATTCAATGGCAGCAAATTTTCCTAACAGTACAATAGTAAAATTATTTCCATGCCTATATTCTAGTATTTCTGCAAGATGCACAGCTTGCCCATTTTAGGCAACTGCTTTTATTCTGGTTTTCATCTGACTCTATTCACTATGCATAAAGGAAATCTACAATGCACAACCCAGATGCTGATGACTAAAATGTAGCCACCTAGACTTGATTAGGACTACAGTGAGGCCTTTAATTTCTGCAACCTCTGCTCTAGCAGAGGATAAATGAAGTTGTGTTGGCAAGTCCAATTTCTCAGTGCTCTTCAAAGGCTGTAATCACCTCTGATAAAAAGCATCATGTAACTGTAGAGTGACAACAATATTAGTGCATAAATACTCGACAGCACTTTTTTGCAGTGGCACCAGCTAAAAGAGTATTCTATGAAGACACGTGTATTTTGCTAAAAATTGATGTAAAATGATCAAAGAAAGCAGACTGAAACCAGGCTGACAGTATTTGAAATGTGCATTGTCTAATGCTATTCCTCAGCACAATCCAAGCTTTTGCACTGACTTAGTGCCCAGGCTAAGCTGCAATAATTTGAGGTAAACTAAGAAAGTCAAGATCAGAGTAAGATACTGATGCAGGTGTTTCCCACACATTCTGCACTGTTGCAGTAACAGCAGAATTTCATCAGTAGAAATGAACTAGCAATGAACAGTCTAAGACTGCTGTTACTGAGAAGATGGTTATGATCCAGCCAGATGACTATAAGGATTTTCTTTTTTCTTGTTGTTCTTTAAATACAGTTTACTGTGAAATAAATTGACATGCATTGTAAAACCTAAATTCTTTAAATGTGTGTTTTTTCCACTAATCCCAAAAGCATTGGACAGAAGAAAAGCAATACCTTGCATGAGTCACAGGCACAACTGGTCTTTCTGGTCGTCTCGGGGGCAGGGTACCAGGTCTATTCACAGCGTTGGCTTTGGGTGGCCGAGGTTTCTTCGGAGGTATAGCAGGAACTGAAGGCTTCTGCAAGTCTAACTGTTTTTGCTCTCTCTCTGATCTTTCTTTAAATCAATCATTTCCAGAAAAAAGAACATGGATATTATTAAGTGGAATTTCATTTGCACTCACAAGTCTACAGTTAAAGAAAAAAATCTTCAACAGTAGATAGACTGTATACAAAGAAAAAGCTTATTTCCTTTCCATTTCTGTTCTAAATCATTCTTTATTTGATATGTTTGCCACAAATCAGTTGTTCAACCTGCCTTGCTGTTCTGCCTGCAACTCCTCAACCAAAACATGTGTGCAGTGTCTTAATGAGAATACTATTTTTTACTTTAGTAACTTACTCGTTTCTGACTGTGAAGTACAAGAATAGCAAGAAATTACAGACCATATGGTGCAATTTCCCATGAGCATAACTTATATTAAATTTTAATATGAAACAATATTAATTTAGAAGGTCGCAAAAATAATTATGCCGGATATTCTTAACATTTCTTGGACAAACAGGGAAATTCCATTTTTGGAGGGAAGAAAGCATGATTCAAGTGAACTACAATTAAGTGAAAAAGAAATACAGGCACAAAAATTTAGCAATGTCTAGCAAGATGTAAACCCCTCAGAAAAATCAGACCTATTATTTAGGTTTCAAGCACAGACTTACATGCTGAATTTTTCAGCTTGCTGATGAAAACCTAGATCATTTGCAGAGCTGATTATGCACAGTTAGGGAGTGCCACCATGCTAAAGTCGAATGCCAAGCATGCAATGCCTGTGCATATGTAAAGTACAATACACATGAATAACTCTTCTAAATAATATGCTCTAAATTCCTAATACAAAACAAGCATGTCAGCATGTTTGCCACACCAGAGAAGGCCTGGTTTTTCTTAAAGAAAGGACAAAACTTGCAAAGGAACTAAAGTTCTGCTCTCTATACCCTCCTATTTCAACACCCCACTTCCCTTGACAATGCTGTCTATGATATGCCATGAATGTTACACTTCTATATACACATTAAAGGCGTTGGGAATGTTACAGGGTATTGCTTAATGGGTTCTAGGTTTCAGTCTGAGAGTATCATGGAATAAATCCCCCAGAAACACAATGCACATTAGGTTTGGAATAGTCCAGTTAGCGACTATTGTTCACAGGCAGTATGCTTTGAGCAGATGCAGTCATCGGGTTCTCCGTAGCATTGAAGTTTTTCCAGCATACTATGTAATTTTTGCACACTTAATCCTATGACAATTTATACTGCGTCAGTGTCCAAGAATCTAAATTGTATGAGGGACAGGCTGGGCAGTGTGCCAACACACAGCTCAAAAGATGTTCCCGTGCCACCCCTGCTGCCACACCACATGCGCGATTCCTGCCGCTCCTTGGTGCTCCCAAAATGTATAGGCACAACTCCTACACTCTCTTTTCAATGTTTAGAAGAGTTACAGATATTTATAGCCCAGGAGAGTAACATATTTAAACTTCCTCTGCTGTTTTAGCAGTTGGCTTTGTAAATCCAAAAAAGGAAAGCAAAGGGTTTTACTGCTAAGATAATCATGAGAAGCAACACATATAACCAAAAGTAAAAATGTATGTAGAGGAAACAGATAAAACACCTGTCAGATCACTAAGATGTATATCCAGAAACAGATCTTGGTGCAAAGTCTGAAGGTTCTGGCACTAAATTATAACTTCATATTATGCATTTAGTCATGTGCATACACGTGCCTTTTAAAAGGCCGCAAGTTCAAATACTTAGACATTAAGAAATCCCATAAACAAACTTGTTCATACAATCTAATAATCCACTTAAACATATGAAACTTGACACCATCTTCAATTAGAGACTTGATGTAGCTATGTTCCTGAGACTATTCACAATGCACAATGAAACCATTAAAGGTTTAATTTGCTTGTCCCTGCTCTGTGTGGTACTGTGTCCCATTTCTTGCAATGTTCAAACACAGCTTTGAAGAATTTTTTCATGTCTTCACTGCCTTATCTGTGACTTTTCTGGCTATGATAATGGGGTGATTCATAAACATTAATGGCTATATCTCCGCAAAATCCCTTTGTAATGCAGGAAAACCACCAATCCTGCTTTCAACTAAAGAATCAAAGCAGACAGATGTTAAGAAAAAAGTACACGCTAATCTGGGGTATTTTATTCAATCAAGCACCTGGGTTTTACAGGGCACTGGGCTTGATAAAGCATTTCATGTATTGAGAGCAAATCTCCCCTTGACTTCAGCTGTGGCTGCATGTACTCAACAGCAATTGGGTACAATTGAACACCCTGAATTTAGTCCATAAGCAACAATGGGAGCCTTTCCAAAATGCCTATCATCACAGTCTATCAGAGTGGAAAACAAACATCCAAACAATACACTTAATGGAAACAGAGGGTGGGAAAGGAGGATGTGCATTGGTTCTGTTTCCCACGTCTCTCTGCAGAGAACAGGCAAAAAAGCACATTTCATACCTTTTTCTTCTGTTCGATTAGGAAGACATTCTGGCCTTTCAGGTGGTATCTTTTTGATTTCATGCTTTCGATCTGTGGTCCCTGTCAAAGACAGAAAAATTTGGGATTCTGAACAAGCCAACAAAACAATATATAAAGTGACATAAGATTTAATTCTGCAATTTCTTAGGCTTTTTATATTCTCCAATCTGAAAATGTCTTGCTAAAACTGAACATAAATTTATATCAAGTATTTGCCTGAACCATAATGACAAAAAAGCAATTGGATATTTATGTCTTTACACAATTTCCAAAGTATGCACCCCAAAAGAACAGATACTTTCAGACTATTCTATGGGCAAAAAATACCTCAAAAACCCTGCAGATTTTTAAATGTGGAAAGATCCTTTAGCGTTACAGACATATTAAATGAAGAACAACTCAACAGTGTGCAGAAACATTAGAAATAAATTAATTGGGCAATGCCAAGAGAGTACTTGATAGACCTGAATATACAGAGCTTATTTTACAATAAATTAACCCCTCCCTCCCCTTTTTCTCCACTAGTAGTAGCTGTTCACTTCCACATATTAGAAGGAGAAGAGCAGTGCTGGCAGCATTCTGCATGACCATTTTAAGTGACAGCTTTTGGCCTGGAGGTGTAAGCCCCTGGCTTCTGCCTCTGTACTAGAGGCCCTGACATGCGGACTTCTGTTGCTGCAAGAAATATGGGAACTTGTGGCACCAACAATGGGAAGATTTTGCAAAAATTTCCTGGCACATGCAAGATGCAATCTTCTAATCCTCGCGTTATAAGAAATGCTTTCATGAAGATTGGCTTTGCTGCATTGGCTAACCACTAGGTGTTAATGCCATTTCAACTTCGTAGTGCTGAAAACAGCTTTAGGTAACACCATTAGCATTTCAATAAAAATTACAGTGGATGAAATCCAAGAAAAGCAGAGGAGGCACGGCAAGGAGAACAAGGCAATTCTTTGTTTCAATCTATTCTATTATATGCAGTTCTCAAGTCCATTTACATTTTCTGAATGTGCTGTTGCGACTCCCTTCTGCAGCTGGTTCCTAGAAATCCGTACTCATCAGTGGTGATCGCCAGCCATTGTTTCTTTACCTAAGTGTGCTGTCAGACAGGCAATAGTACCACTTATCATGTCGATAAATAATACTAAATTCTCATTTATGGTTGGATTCAATGATCTTAAGGGTCTTTTCCAACCTAAATGATTCTATGAAAAAGACTTCACTCCTGAGACGAGAAGCTGTTGCTGCAAAACAATTAAAGCCTTTCAAAACACAAGTTATGCAAAGCACAAGTCAACATATTGATAATCTTGCACACACTAGTGTGTTCAAAAAGAAAGACACACAAGTCTATACACCTAATTACAGTATGATTAACAGTCGTAATTAACACACAGAGGAACATTCTCAGGCCAAGTCTAGAACAATGAGCCTACAGCCACTGAGGAGCTCCCAGACTCAGGTGTTCTCCCTACTTGGATTGTGACCCCCAAATTAATCAACACCCAGGTAGGCACTATGATCCTGCCTGAACTCCCAGGTGACAGTGACCTCCCAGAGGAACTCAAAAGTATTCCCACCCTTCGATCTGGACACAGTTGTGTTGCTTACCCCAGCTACCCAGGGAAATACCTACTGCTTTTCAATGGCTATATGTAAGGGACTCGTGCTCCTAAATTTAGTTCTCCAGTTTTCACCTTGCTTTGTAAAGCAGTGCAGCACAGATGGCCCTGGCAGTTTACTGTTGTGGAGAATATAAATTTCTATCTTTACTATAATGTAGACATATGTCACTTGTACTACAAAGACAAGCTCTAATTCCCTGCTTTGATTTTATGCTCTGCATCAGAAGATATGGATATTTAATTATTTAGGCTGCACTTTTAAAATTAATTCATCACACTCTGACTGGTCAAATAAGCAGAAGAGTTATGTTGTCAGTAGTAAGGCCTGGCAGGGAGATGTGGTAAAATACAGTATAATTTTAGTGAAGAAGTAATTTGACAAAGTAGAGGATATCAGGATGGTAATAAACATAGGATGATTTTCAGCTCTAAATATGTATCAGTGTTGTGTTGAGTTTTGCAGTTTTTCAATGTTTCTCTTTGCTGTAATACTTTCTCACGCATGCTGTTGTAAACATAGCCATGTTTTTGCTAACTGTCCTTGTTGTTTTCATTCCATTCTCCTAGGCGGAGACATGTGATGGATTTGTCCTTTGACCAGTGTGATTGAGAGGTGGTAATTTCTACCTCCAATCCACGGTGATTTCTAAGAACATATAAATAAAGGTCAGAGGGTTCTGCCCTCGCTCTTTTTGGACCCTCCTTTAGCTCTCCTTTTTGGCTCCTCGGCCTAGTCGGCTACGTGTGTTTGTGTCCATACACAGCAAAGACATCAACATATCAGAAGAAACTCTTGTGCCTGATCAGCCAGGACTTGTCAAAGACTGAGTATGAAAAGAAAGAACTGCAATAGTCTTGGCTTTGACATAGACTTAGACAGCCTTAATCAAATTGTCTGCATCTTTTTGCAACCATTTTTCCTTCTGAAAATGGGCACATTATCCTGCTATGGTGACACAGTTAAAGCATTGTATGAGAGCAGGTACATATTAAAAGTGTTATTCTCTAATTATAGCAGTGTGAGTTGAAAGAAATATAATGTTTTATAGAGTTTTTACAAAACATATCAGGCTATTATAGCAGTTGTCACTAAGACGTTGTTATACAACCACCACTAGATGGCAAAGTCATACTGCTCTCTCTCTGCACACTGTTAAAGATTTAAAATCAAATTTATATTTTCTTGAGTCTCAAGACAAAGTGAAGAACAAAGCATGGATGTCAATAAGAAACACAAATATTTATGGTCATGATTCTGTAGTCAAAGAACTGCATGACAAATTCAAACTAGTTAAATTATATCATTGATTCACAGTAAATTGTATATTGGTGTAACTTGCACTTCTATTAAGAGCTTAAGCCTGTAGGAGAGAAAAATTTACTTTTTAAATCACCAAAAGCTGGAACAGACCACAGTAACAAGAAAACTGTCTGGAGAGATTGGACATATTTGTTTTGGTTTTAAATGTGTGCCAGCAGTGGGAGAAGCAGTAGTGTTGCTGCAGAGTTTTTACAAACTGACTGGACTTAAGGGATTGAAGAATTCCAGCCATAGTTATGTTCCCACCACAGTGCAATACAGTTGAAAACTCTGAGAGCATCCCCAGCCTTGTAATTTGTATTTTTACAAGAACAGAGCTGGAATTTGGCTTCTGAGTTCAGAACTGTCAAGTACATAGATTAATTGTTTCTAAGTTTCATGATAAAAATAAATCATGAAGGCACTTTTGAAAATTAGTATTGAGAGGTTGTTTTAAAATCACAAATACAAGTAAGTTCAGCTCTCACACAATTCAATCTAACATATCACGAAATCAGTTTTGCTAGCACTCATCTGTTTGGAAATCAGAATCAGCCCCTTAATGCGTTTGCAACACCTTTATGTACATAATCATTCAGGGTAACCCCTTCTAGTTTCATACTTAGCAATATAAAAGTATGGAAAACCTAGAATCTGTGGCTTAGAACCTGGAGCAGCCAGCCAGCTCCAGCATTCATGCAGAGCTAGAAGACAGATTGCAGCTCAGAGGAGGCCACTGTATGACACTATTTTATAGACATGCTGAAAAGCTCTGTGTCTCTAGAATAAATCAGACCTGTAGGGAATGCAGTTTCCTCCTGCAGGTATTATCAGACTTCACATACTGTGTCCGTACTGCAAAGACATGCACACAATCCACTTCAAGGAACAGAACCAAAGAAATTCTAAAAACTGAAGTACCACACTTGCTCTGACTTAACATGTTTAAGGGGCAACACAGGTTATTTTAAAATGGTATAGATGGTTGACTGCAATTCATTTAAAGCACATCACAGTCTTTCAGGGTTACCAACTATTTGCAATTGGATTGCGGTTTATTAGTTGTTGTCTAGACACCTGCTTATTAATTTTGATACACATGAATTCTATATAAATTTGAATACACTTAATTTAGATTGAGATGTGCTCACTGACATGTGCTGTACAAAATCAACCGCACTTTACCTGATCCTTGTTTGATAACAGGAGCTGATGGAGGTGGTGGTTTCTTCGGTCTCTAAAATTTAATAACAAAAGAAAACAGATTGCTTCAAAAGGCCTGCAAATCTCATTCATGCAGAGGTGGGAGTTAATCATGACATTAATAATTACATTATTATAATTACAAGTCATGAGACTACAGATCTGTCACATATTTCTCCTGAAATAACTTCATTAAAATGAATTTGAAGGTAGAAAATAGCATTGACAAATAAAGTATAATTTTTTTACTTTTGCAATTGGAATGTCCTGCTGAGGGGTTAAAAAAGTTCATTTCATGTACCTTAAGACTGGAGGAATACATGACCTTTGATCTAATGAAGAAGTCTATTTCTTTAAAATTTAACCTTGTAAATATTCCTACCCATTTTGAAAAAGAAAACAAACACAAAGAAACTCCCAGACACATGTGGCAAAACCTGAGGTATTTTCAGACCCATAAATGAGGCAAAAATGCAGAACTCAGGAAATACTTTTTATTAGAAAGGTTACTTTTTATTCACTTACTAGGATATATTTAGAGTTCTAGTTGTGAAAGATCAGAATTTTAGATGTTTAGTGAAATGAAACAAATTATTCCAACTAATCTGTCCTTTTTTCACTTTTACCTTCTCTGTTATGACAATTTTCCTAAAAGCTCTGTAATGGTAAGACTGAGAAACATGAACACCGATGGTTCTGGCAGTACCAGAACAACTTCTCTCACCTGCAGGGTGGGGGCATGACGGCTTTTCTTCTGTGCTGATGTGTGTGAATGCACACACAGCACACTGGCAGTCACCATATGTATGTTGGAATGAGTACAAAACCAACTGGAGCACCATGCTAGATCAAATGACATACTTTATCTCTCACTTTAAAAAAAAAAAAACCCAACAAACTATCAAGATTATTGAAAAGAAATTCTAAAAGCAAAAAAACCCCAATTTTTTTTTCATATGTGCATCCTTTCCTTTGCTACAGATTGATGACAATCACTTTCACTACATAGCTGACCATGTAGCAATGTATATTGTCTTGTGGAATAAATGTGGAATAAAATGATTTTTCCAGATATGCACAGCTTTGCCGAACTTCAATCAGCCATTTAGGATAGTATTTTCTCTCAAACTCTTATTGATCCCTGCCCTCCCCCCAATTATTTTCTATCTATCTGCCAAAGCTTTTGAGAAAGATCAATTGCTTTGTTCACTTGCAGTAATTAGCTCAGTGTCTGCCCTAGAACTCCCAGATCTTGGTCTGAGTGCTGAAAGAGAGCAGGTTTGCTGTGAAGGCTAAGTGCTTGCCACATACCCTTCCAAGGGACCTCTCCCAAATCTAGCAAATGTATTCATCTCTGGAGAAAAAAACAAAACAAAACAAAACAAAACAGTTTTTGCACAGACTGGGTAAGCCTAACATCTTGAATATCAAACTTGCCATCCAGCAACCTTCAAGTTTGCCCTGCTATCTTACCCTGACCAGATCACCTCCCATGATCAACCTGAGAAAGCTGTGGCCAAGAACTCAGAAGATCAGAATGACCTTCTCCAGCCTGGCTGCCGTGGGCCATTGTCCACAAACAGGGAGTCTCTTAAACTCTCAGAAACGCTTCTACAAGAATTTGGGCAACATAGTTTAAGGTTTAAACACAGAAAAGTGAATCAAAATTTGGAAAGGAACAAGACAGGGACAATTAATGTCCTGTGACAGGCATTAGGAGATGTGCTGATAATGGCTGCAGAGTGACATAGTTGATGCTGAGGATCCAACAGTACAATATAGGCAATTGGGGTTTTGTTGTGGAATGGTGTGTGACTGATCCTATTGACTGTCCATACATCAGCAGTTGGAATATAAGAGATGCATTCCCTTAGCACATCTTTTGGCTTAGTTCTCACCTGTAAGGAGTCTAGGTTATATCCCCTGAGATGTGTTTTCCAAAGCATAACAAGTGCAGATGGTCAAGTGACAGCTTCACTACAAAGTCACTCCTAATTAAAACGAAAGCACTTACGTAGATAGACACAAAGGAGAAAGGGTCCTATGGTTCATTTGGCAAAGTGGCTTGAACTGAAAGCTGAAGAGCTTTGAAACATTGTTTCAAAAAAGCAGACCAGGGTCAGAAAGGGTGTGGTGTGAAGGAGCCTTAAAAGGCTCCTTAGGGAAACATGGAGAAGCAAGAAGGATTTATCGGGGTCTGTGGCTGGATGACACAACTGAGAAGCTGATGGAGACTAGAAATTAAGCCAACAGAAAGGAAACCAGGACTGGCTGCACAAGGACAGAGCAGAACTACAGAGCAGGGACAAAGAGTAAAAGGGGAGAGGAAAAAAAAAGCCATACAAAGAAATTTGGTGGAGAGACAGAAAGTAAATCCAGATGGTGATTTGGACTCAGGTAGTGAGCTCAGGGGAAAATCCTGTAATGGAGACCACTTTAGAGGTGGAGATTGGGACTAGGCAGTGAATAGGAAAGGCCTGGAACAAATAGGCACGTGTGGAATAGAGTCAGGCTTGGGGACTGAACAAGGAGACAGGAAGAGATCCCAAGCTTTTGTTGAACAGACAGAAGAACTACTGCAAGAAATACTTTCAGACCATGGGACGGAATCCAAGGTTTCTGGATCACATCAGAAAAGACCTGACAAAATAACTGGTAAAGTATTTATCTCCTTCACTTTTAGCACTGATTCAAGCAAAGACAGACTATCTATAGTCCTACCAGTTACTTACTCAAGTGGCCAGATCTGTGGCATTTCAAAAATTAAAACATTTTATTCTCCACAGTTAGAGCGAACCTACCTACAATTTCCAAGTGTCTGAATATCTAACTTACTCTACCAGTTATATTCAACTGAACTCTAAAACTCACTTTAAAGATACATGATTTTTAAGTTCAAAAAGATTAAATAATTACATCACAAAAAATGGATACCAGTAAAGAGCTTTTTCTTCTATAATAGGCTCACTATATCTTAAGGTTTTTGATTTCTGCCTCTTCTAGAAATGACCTTCTTTTATTTTTAGGCCTAAAGCCAGGATATCCACTCTGCTGTGGAATTGCCTTTTCATCTCCCACACTTTTTGCTGCTCTTCTACTTTCATTTTCAATAATTATCATGTTAGACTCTGTGAGTTGTTTAATAGTTGCTTTATTAAGCTTTCCAAGTTATTTAATTTTTGCCTTCGGCATCCAATTTTATTGCCAGAGTGAAGCTGGGCATCAGTAAGTTTTGGTTTTACCACAGAAGGCTTACACTGTGACTGTGAAATACTCATCAAAAGCCTGATTGCAAGCTTGTAAGATCCTACTGATGACTCAAAAGGTTCCTAAAAATGGAATGGACTTTTGGAGGAAGTAATCCATTTCCTTAATCCAGGAAACCACAAGATTTTGAAATATCATCTGGCAAATAACAACGCCATCTTTTTCAAATAAATCAGAGCTGAAAAAACTTCTGCATAGGTTTCATACCTTCTTTTTTAGTAATTCTGAGAGGTAAAGAAACATGCCTCTGAGATACCAAAACCTTACTATTTTTCAAATTTCACAGTTAAAATGTCACCCTTTTTGTTCTGGAACAGTGCTTGACTGCTGTCCATCAGCTTGCAGGTGATACTCAAATTTTTCATATCCCCCACAAAAACAATGCAGAAGAATTAAGAATTCTGGATATTGCTGGGTCACATGACTCAGTCCTGGGACCTCAATTCCTCTCTCTCTCTCAAACTTGTTGGACACAGGACAAAGGGCTTTCAGAGCAGCGTAGGGGAGGTGGGGTGACTGGATGGGCAAATCAAACCCTTCAAGGAAACTCCATAATATCACTTTTCGTGTTGTACATCTTTTTCATGAATGCTTTCTAAACCAGGAATCTTCTTCCTTTATGGTTTCATGTTATTAGATTAGAAGTAAAACTTTGTCAAAATCACATATCTGAAAGAGAGGACTTCTTTCAACTCTACTTTCATTCTGTATTTTCAAGTGAAAAGGAAAGAATATATTGCTTACCTCTTTTTCAAAATCCGAGGGAAGTAGCTTGACAAAGTTATCTGGAAAGACACCTCGTCTGCCGTTGAGTTCTCCTTCCCACCAACCCACATCAATGCAGTCCTACAAAAGAGTAAAATAAACCGAAAACCACAATGTATTTGTGCACTGAACAGATTTGGGAGCTGACGTACTCTTTTACATAATGTCCTGCCTGTTTGCTAGAGCATGACAATTTGCTGGAGTGTCAGATTAATAGGGTAAGCTATCAGATAAAAACTTCCATAACCACCCTGCATTTCATTATCACACTGAGCAGCTAGGAAAGAACCATGAACATGCAGTAAGAGCTCAAGACCTTGTCTGTGTCTAAAGCAAAATGCTAGTACACCATTTGATCTATTAAACTAGTCAGCATTTTGAGCACGCATGACCCTCTGTCTCTCTGACTTCATTCTGAAGAAAGACAATAACTTAATTAAACATCATACATCAGGAGATTAAAAAGCTCCCTTATTTCTTATACTTTCCAAAAAAGCTTGACACATTAGAATTATTAAATTCCATCACACTCTAATTAATAAGGCATTATACACTTGATTAATATCAGGCATCATCTTCTTTTTCTGCAGCATTTCTGAGCAGCACAATGCAGAGTGTGTAGCAAAACAATGTACAGGTAAATAAGGGAATAAGTAACATCAGTGAGTCTAAATGATAAAAAAATAGTACAGTTATTTTGATTATGAATAATAATAGTAACAGAAGACACAACATTTTAGAGAAAGTTGAAACAGTTCCTTAAGTCTTCAGTGCTCCATATTAAGGTTTTTTTGTGTATGTGTTTGCTACAAAGAACACTTCCTGTTGAGATTTTCCACATTCTTTTTTCCTGAAAGCTCAGGCTGAAACTGCTCAGCTGTTTTCCAAAACACAATTACAGGAAAGTCACCCATTGTCTGCTCAGTCTTAAAACCACTTCAGCCAATTTTTGCAGTTGGCTCAAAATCAGGCTGGCCAACCTTTCCTGATTTCCATAAAATCATTTGTTTCAGCTGCTAAATGGATGATAGGTTAACTTAGTGAGGTGCACTTAATACCAAGTCTTAAAAATATTGCTCACAATGACTGTGCTTGTTGGCATTTTTTTGTAAGTTACAACAGACAAACACTGGATGATATTTGAGGGAGAAGAGACTAGCATTAAAGATTATTGCTTTTATGCTTTGCGGGTGGTTTTTAGTTATTTTTCTGTTCTAGACTCTTTATTTAGGTTATTTAGTCCTCCTGGTCTCCAAAGTTTGTGCTAACTAAATACACCAGCTAAAGAGCCTGGTTTCTTACATCACACCTGTTTTGGTGCATTTGGCTTTTCCTCCCCTTCTATCTCAGTATTTTTCTCTGATGTAATGCAGGCACTAAACAATTCTTTCGTTCTTTTTTGATAATCTTTTCTCATGCCTAATCTTTGCTTTTCTGTATTCTCCCTTCTCTTTAGCAGGGTGGCCTCCACCAGGGAGGACATTTTCTAGGCCTTCCCGCAGTTATTTAAGAGGTATTTACCAGCTCTGTTAGACATTTGTTAGTGAGCAAGGCTGATTCTTGACCAGATGATGTTTTCAAAACATCTGCTGAGTACCCACAGGGCTATCAAGAGCCCCATGAAGGACCAAGATAACCAGCCAGCCATGCATGGCACGGGCAGGCACCGTGCAGGATTCTCCTCTTGCTGCAGAGCCAGCGCCCCTCACTCCTGCTGGGAAGGCGCTCTCCCACTTGGCTCTGTCTACTTGCACAGCCTAATAATCTGTGCACTCAACTGTTCTATCACATGGTGTGTTTTATAATGCCCTCCACCCCCTACACTGCTAATCTGAAATTGCCTAAACACTCATGACCCAATTTAGATTTTGAAAAATAGTAAGAATAATTCAAGCATCCAGAGACGAAAAGCTTGCGCTTCAACTGATTGCACAGCTTAGTGCTAGCTAATAATCCTGACTGAACAGCACAAACCATCACATATATTCTTTTTAGGTCGGATTTTTTTATGCTCTTAGGAAACACAAATATTACTCCTACTTCTTCATTTTATTAGCACGTGAATTTTTTGTTCAATGCTTTTTTTAAAGCTCATTTGTTTTCATGCAGCCGCTGTTTGTGTCACACATTCATTAATCCCAAACAGCTGTATGTTTGCTTTTTTTTACTCTCTAGCTTGTCGCTCAGGCTTATGCAGCCAATCACCAACTTGGATTTTCATACAGTAAGTAAATCTCTTTGGGCAGTTTCTCTTTAATTTTCTCATTTACTTCACTTGCAAGAGGAGGCTTATGTGTCACTGAGAAAAAAATAAAGAGATTTCAGAAGTTAAAAGCTACTGATGAGATCTGGTGAAGAATCTCCATGGTGGTGTCCTCCTGCTACCCACAACTGCAGGCTTCCCAAGCTCCAGCAACCTCTGGAAGGCAACCTAAGGTGCAGGCAGCAGGTACGTCTTCATTGTGGCACAGACCAGCACACAAGCACACCTGAGTTACAGCTGCAGAAGCTGCCACCAGTACTGACAAAGGGCAGAGCTATGAAGCACAATCAAGGCAATGTGATTAAAACAATGTGTCTGCTTGTGAACATTGAGCAAAAACCACTTCAATTCTTCCAGAGTGCTGTCAGCCATGCAATCTTAACCATATTGTCTTTTTTAGCATATCTTATGTTCATGTGTTCAAGTACAGCAAAATAGCTTTAGTTGCAAAATGCTAATTTTATAGAAAAACTGTTAAGCAATCCAGTATTAAGACTGACAAATCTTTAACAACCCAAAATTTATTAATGAACCGAATGGATCTCTGCTTTACCTCCATGTTATCCTGTCAGATTTATATAACAATGTAAACAAACAAAAAACAGATGATGAAATATTCCCAAAGCCCTATGAAAAAAATGTATTCCAAGTACTAAAAATGCATTTTAGTTTCCTTTAAGAAAAAAAGAAAAACACCACAAAATATTTACAAAATTGAACACATGGCAAAAAAGATACCCCAGATCCTGGAGTTCATCATGTTAGATGGTGCTGGGTCAACACTTAGCTACTGTAAAAATCAGCTCCTACCAAAGCTTAATTTGGAGACTATACCCATGTTCTCATTGCAGTGACAGTGCAATCAAAGAGCTTAGAGAAAACCACTGCTGGTTCACATTGCCAAGCCTGCTTTGGTTTTTCAAACAGAGGCAGATTCATGAAACAGAGAAATTAAAAATCTTGAGGGAGGTTTTGGTGTTTTCTCATTAAAATACAAATCTTGGTTTTATCCTCATTTCCAGTGAAGTAAAATCATAGAGCAGTTTAGGATGAAAATGACCTCTAAGATCATCAACCCCATCTTTTATCCCAGCACTGCCAGGTCCACCTCTAAACCATGTCCCCGAGTGCCATATAATAACTCCAGAGATGGAGAATCACTTCCCTGGGCAGCCTGTTCCAGTGCTTGACAACTCCTTTAGTGAAGAGATTTTTCGTAGTATCTAATCTAAAACTGCTCTGGCACAACTCGAGGCCTGTCGCTTGTAACTTGGGACGGCCTTACACCGGTTATACTGGGGTACCTGGAAAGGTGTGACAGTCACAGAGGAGAACTCCTGCTGTGCTGGGCAGGAACTTGCTGCCATTGCCCCCGTCCCTTCAGTCACTGTGTCCAGCCAGGCAGAGCAAGGATGGGGAATCCTCCATGTCATGCATCCTGTTTGCCCGTTGCCTGCCCACTGGGCCTGCCCCAGGGAAGGCAGGGTGTGATTCCAGCTATCACATCCATTCAACATCCATTCTAATGCCAAGCTCAGCAGTTCCCAAATAATAAGACAAAAAACTGAATACACTGGATTTACTAGCAACATTGATTTTGTGATAAATATTTGGGCAAAGAATTCAACAAAACATAGTGAAGCAAATGTCTAAGATGTAGAGGAACTTTTGAGAAGAGATGTTTAAACTTTATAAGAAATAAATATTACACAAAATATAAGGTACTACAATGTCAGCCAGAGGGGTTTTTATTTCATATAAAGCTCTCTCTCTTAAAAGACCAGACTTAGTTATTAGAGATGGGTTTATTTCTAGCCCACACTGCTATTTGCACTCCAGGCCTGAGCCAGATGAAAGGAACATGAAGGCAACCAACACTTTCGCTGAAAATGCAAAGCAGCACTTTTGGTTGTAAACAAATATATAATAAAATTCTACTATTTGGATTTTTTTTCATTATTTTTCCAGGAGTCAATAAAGCATGCAAGATTACTATAATTTAAATGTCAGACATGCTCCAGTGTATGTTTTCTTCCAGGTACTATGCATTATTTTACTATTTTTTTACTATTTTTTATCTTTTTTTTTCTTGAAGCCACTTACAGGAGAGTTACTGTATGCTACGAGACTGTTCTATGAGACCACAAAAATAAAAACCTGGAGCTACTTGGCTCTGTGTTTAATGTTTATTATAATGTGTTCAGAAACCCACTGGACTTGTATCTCAATCATCACTGCAGCCAGCTGCAAGTGCATCAAGACTGCTCTCTTCAGCACTAGCAGCCACCTGATACCGGGAACCTACCAACAGCTGAGCAATTTCTGCAGCTTTACCAAAATACAAGGAAGCCTGAGAGGAAGCAGGCATCCACTGCTGCGGCCATGCTTTCCACTTAACTTTAGGGGCAAAGATGTTTCCTGCCTTTTCCTCCAAAGCAAACGGGCCTCCAAGGCAGCACCCACGCCCCTCACCTCTTGCTACCTTTGGAAGGACTGACTATTTCAGGGAGTGCTGTGGCCCAAGCTCATCTCTCCCCTCCCTAACCTACCTTCTAAGCTGCCCCTAGTGAAGAGGAAGGCTTTTGTCAGTATAAGTAAAAGAGAGATTCTTTCTATTCCCCAAGGTCACAAAACAAGTAATAAGCTATGTAATTATCTTCTCTCCTATCTATGACTTGAACTGCAGCTGTGTAAACTCTTGAAGAAATACATCTGAAAAAGGCCAATCTGCTCATCTGTAAATAGGACTTCTGTTTTTCTGAGGGAGATTATTGCTGCACAGGCTGGTCCTCTGAACATGATGGTACTTTGCAATACTGCTAAAATATGAAGCTGTAGTTTAGATATCGACCTACAACTGCTCAATTTTTCAGCTCTTTGATTAAAAGTTTTTGATTCAGAAACATTTAATCACATAGATTTCATCCTTACAGCTAAGATAGAAAGCAACACTAAGTACAAGAAAAAGCAGCCCCCAGAAAAGTATATGTGAAGCTCATACTGTAGTATCTGTACTGAGATACACCATAATGGTGCAGAGTTTGAGAAAGTAAAATTTTTCTGGAAATCTCCTTTAGAAGACATAGTTCCTTACAAAATAATAATCATAAAAATCAATCCCAGCAGTTGGCATTAGTATTCATTTAAATCTCTGCTTTCCTTCTGCCCTTCTAGAGCTGGTTCTCATCAAGAAGAATGTTGAGCTGGTAAAATCACATTATTCAGAAAGCCATGAATCCCTCTTATGCTTGCACTGGGAGCTTTCCTGTGTCAGCTTGGCTGTGCTGGCAGCCCCCCATTAAATTACTGCTAACCCCATTGTAAGCATCTCTCCAGAAGTCTTTTGACAACAGCTAGCCAGCCTCCTCACTTAAAGAAAAACAAACCACCTTTAATGCAAACAAAATGTGTCTGTTGGACTTTCCAAGACATCGACCATACACACAGAGACACATGTAACATCTAAAGGCTTCTGAGGATTAAAGGAAAGACAAATCTGGATGACAAGGCCTCTGCTATTCAGCCCACCCACACAGGGCACCTGTGGGGCCTCCAGGCTTGACTGCAGTGCTGGGGCCGAGAGGTCCCAACTCTCACAAACACTGGAGAAGGCCACAGGACAAGCTCTGTGATCTTCAAACCATCATTAAAAATGCATCAGATCTTCATTAACACAACCTCAGCATTTGGGGAAAACAACAAAATCATGTTAAATCTGGGTGAAAAAAGCACTTTAATAATATTAAAATATATTTCTTTTGAAATTCTTTCTACATTCAGTGTCATGGTGCTGAAACCAAAACAGATCATTCTCAAACTCCAATTTTAAGAATTCAAAAATAATTGATTTTAGAGTCTCCATCAGTTCTCATTAAACTTGGTAAAATATCTACAAATGAAGGAAAGCATCTCTCTAAAGGCTTACATAACATTCACATTGGGCTGCCTAGGACTTCTCCAAATGATCAACATTTGTTACTTATTACAAGCTCAGTTCCTGGGATTGAGATCTTACAGTACAGTGAAAAATTTTTTAAACTCTTTTAAAGAAAATGGCTATGAGCATCTGGTTTGTCATCAAGTACTCCTCAGCAGAAACGTGATTCTAAAATCTGTCAAACACCTAATGAGAGAGACTTTAGATAAAATAGCCCAATAGACAATAAATTTGTCTTCTGAAGCTGTTGTGGAGAAAACCCATTTTCCCTTTACATACTTCTTGCAAATGTGCATAGATTATGAAATATTGAAAGAAAAGCATGAAAGGAAACCTCCCAGTCTGACTCTGTTTGGCCCCTAAATCAGGCGTTTATTCTGCTCAAATCCTTAACCTATCCCAAAAGTCCCAAGTGCTGCGTGGATCCTTCCCAGCTCCTGTCAGTTCTCATGCCCGAGCCATACAGAGCCTTACATCTGATAATGCCAGCTGTATCTTTTAAAGCTTAAGGAGTCAAGCAGGATCTTTTTTTATTTATTTGTAAACTCCAGTGCTCTACTAAGAAATTCTCATGTCAACCATGTATGGAAGGAAACAGGAGAGAGAGTCAGAAATTAGACATTATTTCAGCTCTGGTTACACTACTCTTTCCAGGCTGTGGTTTCTACTGGAAGGCACAACAAAAAGACACCTCTCCAAAAGACAAAGTCTGTTCAAAAATTGGCCCAAGTTATTGAACCCTGCAAAAAAGAAACTGGCTGAGAATAATGAATGACCTGCAATACCCAGGACGTTAAAGCAGAGGATCTAACAGAGCAGAGATGCATTTTTTCTGTTAAATCTATTTCAGGCTAGGTCTAACCTTTTGACTTTACATTCTGTGACTAAATAGTTTAATCAGTAATGAGGCTAAAAAGCTTTGATGCAATATTTGTACAAACAGGAAGAATTAAGTTGCTTATTGAACAAAACTGTCTCTTCTGAGGATTCACTTCATTTGCAATGTTCAGTCAGCAGAATTATCGTGGAGAAATAAGTATGTTCCACATCATAAAACTCTAACACTCCAATACTCAAATTAAAACTAAATTAGCCAACACAAACATGAAAGGTGGTGCTAGTAACAGACATAATTTATGCCTCTGATGAGCCAAGATAAAATATTTACGTAATTACATTTTCTCTATTTAGAAAGATTATAGAAACCTAGAACAAAACATTTGAAGGATTTTTTAATGCTATTACTACTTAGATTGAAGACATCTTAGGACCAGGGTCCTAATTACAATTACTAATTACCTGGCACTCTATGTGCATTTTTACTTCCCCTTGAAATAGCTTTCTCTACCCTGAGAGGGTTGGACTTCAGATACCATCAACCAGCAGCTGAACCCAACATCCAGGATAAAAGAAAGGATGAAGCTAAGCAGTGAGTCTAAAGCCCACACTGTGAGCAGCAATCACAGTTTTCCAGACATGTTAGCATTTCAGCAACATCTTTCCTAAGCAGAAAAAAAGATTCTTTCCTTTTTTATCTCAAAATATGTCAACTTTTTAGATTAGTTTGGCTCTGTTAAACATAGTTACAAACAAAACGCCTTTCAAATGATGCAAATCTCGAAGCATTGTGTGCATGAGGGATCCTGCCACTTCACCTACATACCTTGGCATGAACTTGCATTTGTCAAAATTCAAATTTGGGACTTCCCATGAACACAAGAATTCCCTTCTGTTGAAGGCACTGTTGTAGCACCACAATTGGTGATAACAAGAACAGGAAAAGAAAACTTCTGTGTGTACTTTAAAAAAATAATATTATAAATATACTAATGAGATCAGCATTCGAGTGCTGGCTGTTTCACTCTCCCTGGACTAATCACAGGCTTAACAGCTTATTTAAGTGCTCAGCTCAAACATTTGTGTTTCAGTAATGTTTCTAAAGATACCAGTGAAAAGTAAGCTGCACCTGGTTCCTGATTAAACATTGTCAGGCTCTGCACAGACCTTTCTTAATGCCCCACTGCTAATCACAGCAGCCAAGAAATGCTGCGATATATGAATAAGTGTTACAAAAATTATTTATAAACATTTAGAAGTCTTGGCCAAGGACAAGGTTCAAGCAAGAGGAACTACTCACAGTCTGTTTTCCATAATTTACTGAGAATATAAAATAATTTTAGAAAATGACCACATTTATTTATTTGATCATCAGTATGCCCACAAATTTTGTATAACTGCTCTATATCACTCATTTGAGGAAACACTCGGGCTTCTGTGCAATGACACAGCTTTTACCCCAGGCACTTGCTGCACACATTGGGGCTCATTTTGCAGGACCTACTCCAGCTGCCATCCCTCGTGGCACCATGGCTTGAAAACCAGAAAGAATCCAAACCTTCTGATTCCTATTGGTCAAAACCTACAGAGGAAAGTTTCAGGTCAGGGAAAAGTGATCCTACTGCCATGCCAACCCCTCAGCAAGCTGCTGGGGCAGCCCCACTCCTCCATCGTCCTTTCCTGCTCACACACTCCTGGTGTCCTGTGGTTGTTGGATGCAAGGCAAAAGGGCAGGAGAACCATCCCTTTTATCTATCATCCATCATGTAAAACTGCACCCTCAGCATGCACAGTGTGCAAAATAATTGCTTGTATGGAATCAGCAGTGTAGCTGCAAGCAGGTTTCCCTATCAGAGGAGGAGGCAGGATATCTTGGGGGAAAAACTGGTGCCAAGGGAAGTTGGGAAGGGTAGGAAACAAGGAGCACAGAAAGCAGATTAGGTACAGCTATTAGGTCTGGCCAATCATGTTTTGAATAATTCATGGGTATCTCAGAATCCTTTATGGTATTGTTCTTTCTGAGGGAAATACCTATTTATTTCCAGAGGCAAGAACTAAGTGCCTTTATTGCTTACATGCTTCTCTTTAAACACAAAACATCATAAAAGCTTTCTTAAAACTATCATAAAAGCCTTCTTAAAGCTAGGCATTATTTAATGCTTACTTGTTGTATTCCTTTCAGTCTCTATATGCAAGAATGTTGCAGAAGTTACAAATGTGCAACACATCTTACATTAAAACCCCAAAAAGGGGCNACACATCTTACATTAAAACCCCAAAAAGGGGCATCTGCATGACCAAATATTCAGTGTCAACAGAAGTCCATTGTGTTGCTCCGACAGAAAGCCACTTTTTTATTTTATTAAACCAGATCATCCTTTCCCCTGCATAACCTATTTTTTTTGCATGGTTATATTAGTAAACTAATTTCTAAAAATGAGCTAAAATCTTGACTTTAGTTGTCAATCAAGGAAAAATAAAATTACCTTATTATCATGAAATATAATTAATTTTTTCCTTTATTTCATAGGAAGAAAGAGACTATCTTAAACTTTATTTTGGAAGAGACAGTCTTAAGCTGCCACATTTCTGCTTGGAAAATTTCTGTTTTCTCGCCAATTCGATGTATTTTTAATTACCTCAAATATTAACACCCTGTCGAGGGTTTTTTTAATCCATAGAGGGCAAAATACTGCAGATTTCATCTTAATAAGGAAGAATCAGTGATACCTACCTATTAGCACATATTTAAAGAAAAACTTTAAGTTTTTAATTCTTTCATATATTTCTATAGCCAAGGTTTGTGAAATATGTGTGTGCTGTTTCTAATTAAAGACATCCAGAAAAGTGCAGCAACGAACATAATCCCACAGAAACAATCTCTGGCAACAGAGATTTCTACCCTAGTGACTCCACAGCCTCTCCACTGTGAAATGTTCAATGGAGTAGCAGCAAATGTCCTTCTCTATCACAGTGTCTGCCTCCTGCTCCTTCCCCTGCTCACGGCCCCAGCTCACTGGCAAGATTCTCGAACGTAGCACTTACTAATTCCATCCCTTTAGGAGCCTCCTGCATCGGTCAGAGCAGCTGTTTTCCTTCACAGCCCTGCCCTGCCGAGCTTGCCTTGGCAAACTCTCAGCTAAAGAAAGTGCTCTGGACAATTACCTCCTGCACCAGGATGAGCATTTAAAGATGTTGTAAGAGAGAAAAGCAGTAGAAGTGTTTTGGCAAAAGGGCCACACTCCAGTAACTGCCTACATATACAGTCAGGGTTAAACTAACTGCTTCGTGGCTGCCCTAAGAACTGGACAGCGTTGAACGCTCTGCATAAGGACAGATTCCACGCTCTTACAGGGACAAACACACAGAGCACCACGGCAACCGTGAGAAAAGGACATGATGAAAGACACTCTCAAGACTGAATCTCATTGAATTGTTTCCTTACACCCTTCTCCTCACCTGTACTTACTTGTCTGTCTTATCACTTGACTGCATATGCTTCAGGGCAGGAACTCAATAAATGTGCAGCATTTTGAACCACAAAACTTGCAAATCTCACAATAAATTATTAACAATAACACCAAAAGCAAATATGAGCTTTGCAAAAAGTGATTGCCATTATGCTTATTTTTAAAACTACGGTTGTGGCGCTTTTCCCCCCAGCACAGAATTAAGCTCTACAAATTGGGTTGCCATTTAATATCTAGACCAGATAAATGGTCATGTAAGTTTTCCACTAGTGACAGACATTATTACCCTGTTGTGTCTTTCATGATACCAATGCAGTAACTTTACCAGTACTATTTGGATAGCATCAGCAAAATCACCCTATAAATTCAGAGTTTGCAGAATTGCCACTGATATCAGTGCCGTCCACTACTACACTGATAATAAGGCTTCAGCTGAGGATATCATTCTATTGCTGCCAGCTTTTCAAAACTGCAATGATTTTTGAAGCGGGTAATTTTATTTATCCAGACCATTTTCACTCCTGGGTACAAAGTGGTCTTTACTGCCTAGAACTCAGGTAGATTGATGCACTGCAATGAAATCTTCCATATTCTTGCAAGTAAAACTGCTTTTGAATGAGTGCACAGCTGCCAGCATGTGCTTGATGTATTCGCTTTGGAATTATTTAGTTATTTCTATTGATTCCTCACACAGGACATTTTCTGTGTGCCAGTGAAATCTTCAGAATCCTATGCATTTTGTCATAATTTATCAAAGCTATTAATAAATTCATAGAAAAGTAGCTTACAGTAGCTATATCTAAGCAGGCTGGAATGAAAAGTCCTGTAAAATTTTCGCGATGACAGTTGAAAATGCCACATGAATCTTCTGCTGCTTAGAGAAAACTATTTATTACAAATACAATCTCCAAAATGAGTATTTGATGAAAGACCTGTTTGCCACTCTCCTTCAGCCACAGGGTGCAGTCGTTACCAGTGTTCTTGTCCATACCCAAATGCTGTCAGGAATATTTTGAAGACACTAAAAAAAATACCTAAAGAACACAAATGTTTGACAATACAAAAATAACCTACAGTGTCAATCTCATGGCTTTTTGCCATTCATAATTTTCAGCATATGAACATACCTAATCATCAAAATGCACAACCATCATCTTAACTGTACAAGTAAAATGACTGTATTTTGCTTTTTATTCTCTTTCTTTCAAAGGTGTATTTTTCTTTGACTCCTTTTTTGCAAAGCAAAGGCCCAGGTCTATTAGTTAATTGCCTTGAAGTTTTTACCTTCTGTTACACTTCTGAGCAATATTTTTGGGTCTTTTAAAATTCTGCATGAAGGAATTAAGGGACTGCCATTTGCCCACTTTTATTTCCACTTATTAATAAATAAAACCCTTTCTAGGTATCTAAATGGGTATTTGCTTCACTGGGGAAAAGAAGGAAAGAAAAACCTTTTCCAGAAATTTTTGAAATAGATGTAAAGTTTCTGCTTTGCTTCAGTCTTTTAGGTAAATTTTAACCAATGAGGAAACAACTAAGATATGTTTGGACTCTATTTCATAGTGTGTATTTTCCAAATAACTGGCAATTATTTTTGGTTATCAGTTTTGCATAACACCATCCTTTACCCTATATCTCCCCAAATACATACCATTCTGACCCGTAAGTGATCAGCCTCTACTGACTCTCCTCAGTGCTTAAATAAACCTTTCCAGCGCATTCTCCATGGGATTAGGGAGGTCACTTGTGATTCAGCAAATCTGTTCAAAGTATTCTTTGGCAATTTCAGAGAAACCTCAGATATTCAAACTCTCTTACCACAGAGACCTATAGGGAAGTTCTGATCAGCTTGTGATTCAAGATCTCAACATCCATCAAAACACAGTGAGAACTTGAAACAGGTTCTACAAAGGCCATGATGAAAAATATTGCCTTGCTCTTTATATTAGGTAGATATTTTAGGATCTTTATTTTATGATCTTGACAAAGGGACTTTTATAACTAATTCAACTGAATAAAATAGAGAAATCTGCTTTACTCTTATCCCTTTTATCTGTGGGACACTGTTAAAATGTTGATTTTGAATTCTGCATTTATTGATTCTACACGTTTCAACGAAATTAGGTCTTAGTTTTTTAAGACGGATATCAGACTAACAGCTTCCTCACACACCCATTGCCACACGTGTGTGCAACTGTACACAACCTCTGTAGTAACTTCCCATTCAGCTCATTGGAGCCATTCTCTTTCATCTTAGCACCTATAAAGTGCTATCTCCTCTTTGTGCTTTTAAGATTATTGCAAATGGATTTTACATTATTTTCATGAGATTTTTCTCCCATTCTTCTGTCACTCACTCATTACTTCAGCCACTCCCACACATTCTCACCAGTGCTGTTGTTTTCACTTAAATGCAAATTCAGCATGAGTTAAAATCATGAGTCTTCAACACTCCTATGGATCTAACTGTGGGAAAACAGACTAGTGACAGACTTTTTATGCTGGGAATCTGTATCACCTTTTGGTTTTAGTGATTTCAGCAAAATACGTTATTTTACTATAATGCATCTGTGGTTATAGGAAGTACTGTGACACCCATTTGTTTCCTTAAAAGTACCAATCTTCTCTCTTTGGGTCTAGATAACTGGGAAGCATAAATGCTGTCTAATGCTTTCCAGCATAGAAAGCAAAACGTGCAAAACAATTGATTACAACTAAATTAAAAGAATCTCTGCAATCTGATAGCAAAGCAAGGCCATAATAATAGTTTCTGAAGCATTCCATAAGTTTCTATTTGATGTCTCTTAGCATGGCTCACTAACTGGTCATGGAAGTGTGGTGATTTGAACTCCAGGTAACTCTCTAGCAGAAGCCATTAGTGGGCAGAAAGGTGAGGCTGCCTTTGTTATTGCTGACTAAAAGAAAAACGACAACAGACATCTGCTTCAGAAGATCTGGACTAAAATAAAGTTACTGTATTATGTGGTAGAGCAAAAAGGAGATCCCACTGTTTTCAGAACTCTATAGCAAAGGCTCTGGCTCCACAAAACCTGAATTTTATTTTTTTAACTATGTGTTAAAAACAGATGAAGAAACCCCACAAGTCTGACTGCAATGAGTCTGCAAAGCACAAAAGGATCTGCAAAGTGACTGCTTGTTAAGCACTGTTTCTTCAGTGGCTCGGATCAGTTCAGACACAGCATAAAAAGGCATCCACAGACAAACACCAGGCTTTTGTGCATTGAGATCCCCTGCTCTCTAGAGGCGTGGGTTTATGTAAGTATTCATAGATGTGACATGACACAGAAAAAGAGAAGAAATTTAAATTAAAGGTCTGCAATGGCTTGATATCACCAGGCTGGAGAGTAAAAGGATAGGGCTAGAGAATAGTATATTTACTATTCCAAACCATTCTCTCTGCATGGTTTGGAAAACTGATCAATATGGTCAAATCATCAGCCTAGTTATTACAAAAGACAAATACCCTTCCACTGTGAGAGCAGAGGCAGAGGGAAGAAGAGAATGGAAAAGAGCAAGCAAATGAAATCTCACACTGAAACCTCAGTAATGTAATTGTCTTTTTATCTATGCTTGCTGATGAACACAGCTCCACCCAGGGA